>JASEVX010000009.1:27096721-27114221 GCA_031761405.1 Serripes groenlandicus | reverse complement strand
TTGTAAATAATGCTCAACAAATAAATGAGATATGTCTCTCAATGGTTGAAGTAAATGCTCACAAGCTTAATGTGACATGTTGCTCAATGTTTGACATAACTCTTAACAACTAAATGAGACATGCTTTACAATAATTTGATCACAATGGAAACCAACTAAATGGGAAATGCCACTCATTCGTTAAAGATAATACGCACTAACTAAATAAGAAAAATCACTCAATGGTTGAAGACAATTTTCATCAACTCAATGAAACATGTCCCTTAATGGTTGAAGACAATACTCACCAACTTGGTGACATGTGTCACTCAAAGGTTGCAGATAATACTCACCAACTGCATCATACATGTCACTCAATGGTTGCAGATAATACTCACCAACTGCATCATACATGCCACTCAAAGGTTGCAGATAGTACTCACCAACTACATCAGACATGCCACTCAATGGTTGCAGAAAATACTCACCAACTACATCAGACATGCCAGTTAATGGTTGAAGATAATACTCACCTACTACATCAGACATGCCACTCAATGGTTGCAGAAAATACTCACCAACTACATCAGACATGCCAATTAATGGTTGCAGATAATACTCACCTACTACATCAGACATGCCACTCAATGGTTGCAGAAAATACTCACCAACTACATCAGACATGCCAATTAATGGTTGAAGATAATACTCACCTACTACATCAGACATGCCACTCAATGGTTGAAGATAAAACTCACCAACTACATCAGACATGCCACTCAATGGTTGAAGATAATACTCACCAAGTACATCATACATGCCAATTAATGGTTGAAGATAATACTCACCAACTACATCATACATGCCACTCGACGGTTGAAGATAATACTCACCGACTACATCATACATGCCAATTAATGGTTGAAGATAATACTCACCAACTACATCAGACATGCCACTAAATGGTTGAAGATAATACTCACCAACTACATCATACATGCCACTTAATGGTTGAAGATAATACTCACCAACTACATCATACATGCCAATTAATGGTTGAAGATAATACTCACCAACTACATCAGACATGCCAATTAATGGTTGAAGATAATACTCACCAACTACATCAGACATGACACTCGAGGGTTGAAGATAATACTCACCAACTACATCAGACATGACACTCGATGGTTGAAGAAAATGCTCACCAACTGCATCAAACATGCCAATTAATGGTTGGAAGGTAATTTGTATCAACTAAATGAGATATACCACCCAATGGTTACAGCAAATACTCACCTTCTGAATAAGTCGTAGCACTCAATGGTACACAATAATACTCACTAACTAATTGGCAATGCTCATCGACTTAATGATTCCATATTCTAACATCCTAACATGAAGTCCAGACTTTATGTTGTGATACTCAAACAAATTGTCTCGGTAATTATTATGAGTACCCAACACAAAGGATTTACCCTCTCCCATTCACAATTAATCTACTGCAGTCGAATTGAAAACATCTACGCAAAACTCTGGATAATCTCTTTTAAATAGAAATAGAATAATTGAGTATTGTTGAAAACATTATGGCGAAAAGAGACATTTCTCATCATGAGCTATTTTTTCTTTTGCCAAAATGCTTTCAGAGTTATCAAGCTGCTGCATATGCATCACATGTGATAAAAGGGTTAAATGAGCAATAACAGAAACAATGTTGAGTGATTTACTCCACCTTATTCAGGTCTCTGATCGTATATTGTCACTATTGTTGAATTGTGTGCCTTCCTATAGTATACATGTAGTTACTTTATATATAGGATTTAACATGTGTGTCATTTTATGAAGTTTTATTAAACGAGTTCAAGAAATGTGTTATTAAGAGAGCCTTTGGTGAGCTTGATAACAAATTTCTTCGACGAGTTTAATAAAACTTTATGAAATGACAACGAATGCCAGATTTTTTTTATCACATGACGAAACACAAAAAGAAAATCGGATTTTCGCTGTCAGAAAATAGTCTAAACATATAATACTTAAAAGACTGTTAACTAATCACACACAAATATATATTTAGGTCCCTTACCTTGTCCATCTATCGTTACGTTTGTGTTTGCCGGATACACGTTCTCCGCTATATTGTAAACATTCGCGGATGAATACAAAACTAGTGATTCGGTCATGTTATATTACACACGTTACATATAAAGAAATACGTAATGGGAATATTACATCGGATACAAGCATTTTCATGTGATAAATATTAATAAATACCTGTCAGTTAGAACATCGCTGTAGAATCTACCATCTACTATGCTTATGTAGTCGTCTCTATCCAAAACTGAAAATAGAATATCACTATAAACATAGCAAGTGCATTTAATCCTTTCACACAAGCAACACATCTACAGAAGCCATTTTTGAAAATATCTAGTCAAGAATATGGAAACTCTCTATGAACGAAAGGATAGTATTGTAATTAATTGATCAATTTAAAAAAAAAAACATTTCACCATATACTGTTTTCAAACATGATATACGTTGATCGCGTCAACGAGTACGCCGATATGCTTTCCGACAGTTGACATAAGTAAATGAGACAAGCGACATTCGTCTTCAAACAATTGGCTGGAAGTCAATTTCAAAATGCAGCCATTTTACCTTTTATTTTGATTAATGGCTTGAGAACGACAGAAGACTTATGAGTAGCTGAACTGGATTCCCTAATGTGATTGAAAAAAACATGTTGAAAACCAAAAACAATCAACTATGCACCAGAAACTTTCAAATTGGAATGGTGGATATATTATATATAAGTTAAGTTATGGTTTGTTTTTAACACAATTTATGATTTGATAAATTGCCAAGTGAGCTCTAGATTATAGCCTTATTCGCAACTTAATGAGTAATTTTTGCACATGCAATACAAGACTTAAAATGGATCATTTCTTGTGAAATATTGTCAACACTAAACCCATTCCAATATACAACAAACACCCAGTAGACGATTAAACATACTAGGGGTAAAGTAGAATTAGAAAAATCTATAAATGAAGGTAGAATTAATGAAACGAGTTTATCACGAAAAATGTCCCTTTTCAAAGTCACAGAAATAAAATTATATATTATTGACGCCGCGCGGAAGCGCGTTGTCAGTATTAAATACGATTCAAGTTTGTACCATGGGGTTACGTAATCGAAAAGGGAGCAACCAACATTATTATTGTAAAGAAAAACTATGTAATATGTTTATAAAAAAACAACCTTTATGAATCAATAAATTATATTAACTGATTTAAAAAACAACAAGACCCAAAATACGTATGTCTTCTACCGTTATTACAAATCTTTAGACACATTTAATTTGTATTTAATAACTTAATAAAGAATATACTTCCCCTTCTCCTTCCAAAGCTTGTGTCATACTTAATCTATAACTAGGGGCATTAAACCTTTATATATGTTAATCTTTAAGCACCTGTGTGTTATTTTGTTTTTTTATCTAATTGATTTAGTTAGAGCAGATTGAAAACCGTTTATTGGAAAAAACTTCAGCTCGTATGACACATTATAGTTGCAGTCAATGTTAAGCAAACTGTAAACCAAATGATTTCAGGACTAAACTTGTCATGTCACGACTAAAATTCACATGCTGAATTTCACATAGAGAGCAGCATATAAAACGTCTAATCCCTACGTCAAAATTGACTCTTTCTGCTCTTGGTAACCTTTTATTATAGGCTATGGTAGCCAGGGGAGCAAAGTAGGCACACCCTTGTCTTCTTGTTTAAAATAAAGGGACATTTGGCCTTCTTGTTCGAAATATTTACATCCTGTCCGTTTACACGTAATTTAAATGTACTCAACTACGCCTGCTTCCTTTAAGTCATGCTTCAACATATTGCGCGGCGTCGATGATGCTTTGCACTACCACTTAAACCATTATCAAAGAATACTATACAAGTCGGATAGCGCTACTGCTTAAACCATTATCAAATAACACTAAACCTATTTGTTCAGATGCTTGTGCTTTTCTCTCTTTTAACAGTATGTAGTAAATAGAGGGAAAAACGCAAACATTTAAAAGAGTTAACCCTTTTCCATATAAAACAAATTTGTAAATATTCATGCAAAAATATCGAAAAATCCCAATATATAAGGATAACCGTATTTGATAGACTGGATGACATTTTGCCGTATCAAAAGTGGTCTGCTGCAGATGTGACAAGATTGATAGATGAATCAACTAATTGGGACATACCTTTTTGTGGTCCTGCAATTAGTTCTGCATCTGTTTGTTCCATTTGAAAGCGTTCACTGACAGCTTGACCATCTATGAACACTTGTAAATCACCATTGTTCTAAGGAAACAACACGAATTGTTAACACTGTCCCACCTGCAGATGCATTTTGACACATCTGGAGCAGACCACTTAAAAAACAAATGTTGCAACTTCTGCTTTTGCCACAATGTATTCAATTTAATTCAATAATTCAAATTTGTATAGATAGATGAGTTTCTATAATTTTGCCTTGATATTTTCAAAGTCCTCTGCGTATACATGTACATGTTTATGGGTAAGGGCTATCATGCATTTAAAAAAAAAATAGAAGTTATACCATAACTGGTTGTCAGTTGGACTATACTATAACAATTATTACATAACTTCAAGTTCGTTGAGACTCATATTCAAAGTACGCCAACGAAAATGATTTTTGAACATACGGGTTCTTAAAACCAAATATAATGTGTTTTTATACAAATATTAAGCTTATGGTAAAGGCCCAACTGGATATCTCTGTAATTGGCTGTTTAGCCGAGTAAGAGAGCAAACACACTCAGAGAATAACTACCTAAATATTGCTCGCCAAGTGCGACGGTAAACACACGTAGATAAGAACTCTCTAAATATTGCTCACCGAGTGCGAGGGTAAACAAACGCAGAGAAGAAGCTTCTAAATATTGCCCACCGATTGCGAGGATAACAAACGCAGAGAACAACTCTTAGCTTAATATTGCTCACTGAGTGCAATCAGAGAATAACTACCTAAATATTGCTCGACAAGTGCGACGGTAAACAAACAAAGAGAAGAACTCCCTAAATGTTGCTTTTCAAATGCGGGGGTAAACAAACGCAGAGACTCACAAACCTCTCTTAACCCAGAATAAATAAATCAAAATAGTTAATATCATTTTCGCGCTGAATAAAAAGCATTGCATTTTATTTACAACATTTCATTGGTCATACAGCTACGCCGAAACATAGATTTACATTGTATTCATTCTTTGTTGTTATTTACCCTCTGCATGCATAATTACCTATTTGGCGAGCATAATGAATTAAACTTACCCTAATCACAACATAGACCCATCCATCGTTGATAGTTGTCTTGGTGACAGTTTTTGTAAGTACAGACAGTTTTAATTCTGTATTACCACCCATAGCTAGAGACAAATTGCCATACTGCAAAATCATACTGCAATAAATAGACATATCAAACATTGAATTGTATGATACTGTAAAACAAATAAGAACTAGAAGTAAAAAATGTGAGAAGAGAAAGAATATGCCAGAATTTAGCAACAGTCGTCTGCTGCAGTGGAATCTCCATCGGACAGTTTTGTGAAAACAATTTGATCAGTATTGCCACCTTTCTAATTTGTTTTTAAAATACTATTTAAAATGAGGCAAATACGTTTTTGCTATTGAAATAAAACGAGACATATAAGCACATTATTTATATGTCTCTGAGATAACTTACCATACCGCGCTGTTTCTACAAGATGCTCTAAGCCAGAATGACAAACTAAAGTATCCATTCTTGTGTTGGTTTACAGAAGATTTTGTGTAATAACAGTCACTTGTTGTGTTAAAATGTATATTTGAAGTACTTCGATTGGATCCCGAAGGTAAGCTGATGTCGGCTAAAATATCAGAACAGTTCTCTCCCTTGTTAGCGAGGAAATCCTGGAATGCTGGGAAGTCATTTCTATAGGGACATGTTCTGTCACAACTCTTATCATCACACACATCTGTCACTTCAATGGTTGAATGCAGAAATATATCTTTATAAATATTCGTAGACGGTTTAAATGTTTCCATGGTAACGATAGTCCAGATAGATATAAATATCAGAATGGTAAGAAGCATCCTTCTAAGAATCATTGTCATAATGTGGTATGCTATATATGGTTAAAACTATAATCCGGATTTGTACATGGACGAGTATTTAAGGCTGTCTCATGTCAAATGTCTTGAGAAACTAATATCCAATGGTGCTGTATGCCATGATGCCCCTTGGTATATGCAAATCCTGTAAATATACGTAGATAACATAGAATATAGAAGTTAGATATCCGCATACGTTAAGTTAATAACAGCAGGAATTTAATTAATCCTGGTAATGTTTGTTATAGGTTACAATACACCAATTCCTTCTTCTAATCTGGGACTGCTATTAGTTGTCCCAGTTCTAATGTTTGTTAGAGAGATGATTGTTATTTGTAGTACTGTATATGGCCAGATTTAAGCTGTTGACACAGTGTCAGTCTAGCTAATAGTAGCATGCTAATATAACGGAAGTGTAAACTTATTTGTTACGTCATTTATGATTCCATTTTCGACCGTCCATCTTGATTTGATTCACACGATTAACTACCTCAACTTCATACTAAATTAGACGACGGTACATGTATAAAGCACACATCTATGTCAATCCTCTATCACTGCTGTAATGTGGTGAATTAGTCAGAAAAGTGCGATCTCTTGTGAGTAATATCTCCGCATACCAACTGTTAGCACTTCAATTGCTTTTGATTTGCATGTTTATTATCGCCTGTATATAATCGCCTGCTGCCAAACTTTAATTAAAGGGACTGAATCCCATATGAGACAAAAGCGAGAAAAAAAAGAAAATTGTTAAAAATTGCTATTACCTTGATGTTTTTGCATGTAAGGCATTGAGATTTGCTGACTGATGTACTACAATATATGCACACTATTAATATTGCGGAGATTTTTTCGTTATTTTGCATTGTAAAATCTACTGGGTTAGTAACCCAGTAAATCTAAAAATATCGCTGTATATTTATCACGTTATCACTACAACCGAATTGACAATCTCCTTCCCAGAGTTGTTGTTCCTTACACTCACGCATACATGAATGTAATGAGTCGATAGTGTTAGAGAATGCCGAATTGAACCCACAAATTCAAATGAGCAAGAGGAAATTCCACGGTATTTTTTAAACGGGAAAACAGGAGCGGACGTTTTTTTAACTGCTTATTTCCTATGAAATAATGAAAAACAAGACTTGTACGACCTTCTACAACATTCCGTTACATATATATAGACGTATTTTGGATTAATTAGAATAAGTATAAAATATAACGATGTTGGACCATTATGGTGTTCAGTCCCTTTAAGTGAAGCTTTGAATCAAACAAACACTGTATTATATGGCCACGATTCATCAGATATCAACATCAACTTTAACCAATCAGTTTTCGCTTCACCCAAAACATCAACTTATCCAGATATTGTCACAATGGACTCGCCCAAATCAACGGTTGCGTCCCTTGATCACGTCCGATCTTTGAAACCATATACCGATCAAGATGTCATGAGCTGTTTATGTCGCATCGAGTCTAAGATAACGGGGATTGAAAAGAAACTGTCTAAACTTGACATAGTCGAGAAAAATGTGTGCAGTCTTAAAAAGTATGTAAAACGGATGTGGGTACGTTTAGAGGACATGCATAATAATATGAATGAGAAAATCATTAATACAGATGGACGTGTAGATAGTGTAGAATTAGTTTCGGGCGTAGCCCGTGATAATATATCTACCTTAGATGCTGACAACAAAAAACTCAAAAACTCTGTTGTTTATCTCCAATCTCTAAGTATGAGAAATAACCTTATTTTCTGAAACATACCTGAAACCACCAACGAACGAAAAAACGAAACGGAAGAAAAATTGAGATCATTCATGGTTCATAAATTAGAATTGGCTCAGGAATATGTCGACCAGATCAAATTAGATAGAGTGCACAGAATGGGTTCACCCGAACAAGGAGTGTTTCTCAAAATGTTCAATGTGTTTACCGACAGGGAAAATGTTCGAAAGCAACGGGTAAAATTGAGCAACACTGATTTCTACGTGAATGAGCAATTTTCGCCTGAAGTAGTAGCTTAAAAAAAAAAAAAAATTCAAATGAGCAAGAGGAAATTCCACGGTATTTTTTAAACGGGAAAACAGGAGCGGACGTTTTTTTAACTGCTTATTTCCTATGAAATAATGAAAAACAAGACTTGTACGACCTTCTACAACATTCCGTTACATATATATAGACGTATTTTGGATTAATTAGAATAAGTATAAAACATAACGATGTTGGACCATTATGGTGTTCAGTCCCTTTAAGTGAAGCTTTGAATCAAACAAACACTGTATTATATGGCCACGATTCATCAGATATCAACATCAACTTTAACCAATCAGTTTTCGCTTCACCCAAAACATCAACTTATCCAGATAGTGTCACAATGGACTCGCCCAAATCAACGGTTGCGTCCCTTGATCAGGCCCGATCTTTGAAACCATATACCGATCAAGATGTCATGAGCTGTTTATGTCGCATCGAGTCTAAGATAACGGGGATTGAAAAGAAACTGTCTAAACTTGACATAGTCGAGAAAAATGTGTGCAGTCTTAAAAAGTATGTAAAACGGATGTGGGTACGTTTAGAGGACATGCATAATAATATGAATGAGAAAATCATTAATACAGATGGACGTGTAGATAGTGTAGAATTAGTTTCGGTCGTAGCCCGTGATAATATATCTACCTTAGATGCTGACAACAAAAAACTCACAAACTCTGTTGTTTATCTCCAATCTCTAAGTATGAGAAATAACCTTATTTTCTGAAACATACCTGAAACCACCAACGAACGAAAAAACGAAACGGAAGAAAAATTGAGATCATTCGTGGTTCATAAATTAGAATTGGCTCAGGAATATGTCGACCAGATCAAATTAGATAGAGTGCACAGAATGGGTTCACCCGAACAAGGAGTGTTTCTCAAAATGTTCAATGTGTTTACCGACAGGGAAAATGTTCGAAAGCAACGGGTAAAATTGAGCAACACTGATTTCTACGTGAATGAGCAATTTTCGCCTGAAGTAGTAGCTTAAAAAAAAGTCTCATTCCACAGTTAAAGAAAGTAAAACAAGAAAACCGCAAGGCTTGGATCAGCTAGGATACTCTTTATATCGACGGAAAACCTATGAAAGCAGGGTAGGACATTGCTACGGGTGGTGTTAAGGTAATCGCGTGGAATTGTAATGGACTATCCCCAACCAAATACGAAGATGCGGAATTTCGCAACATTCTAACAACAAATGACATAATCTTCCTATCAGAATCATGGACCGACAAAACAATTAGCAATTTTTCCCTTCCTGGCTATACCAAATTTAACTTTTATAGAACATTAAGGCATAAACGCGCAAGGCGCAACAGCGGTGGTATATATATGTTTATTTTAAAAACAGTATTACAGGTGGTGTAACAATTGTTAGAAACCATTATGACACTATTATGGCTAAAACTAGATAAACACTTTTAATGAAGAAGAAACGTTTATTTCAGGTGTGTATTTATGGTCAGACGAGTCGCCATCATGTAAAATTATTGAAGCAGATTTATTTGAAACTCTACAAAATGATGTTTTCCATTACGAGTCCCAGGGAAAAATTCTCATAATTGGCGATTTTAATGGAAGAGTTTCGATAAAGAGTGACTACGTTATGTGCGATACAGTTATACACAGCATTGATGTGGATTATGTACCAGACAATGCATTAACTAAAACATCGCAAGATAATGTATCAAATTGTCAAGGTTTAAAGCTTTTAGACTTATGCAAGTGTACTTTTCTTAGGATAGCCAATGGCAGATTAGGATCTAACCATGCTATAGGTGCAGAGACATACGCTAGTGGGACGCACGACAATCAGATATTTTTAGAAGGTTTATAATTTCCGATTTGCCACTGTTTTATTCAAATAGATCGCAAAAATCCTAATTGCACGGAAGAACTGATCTCAGGATTTACCGATATCATAGTAATACGTAAAACTGGTTATTAAAATTTATATTTGTCGTTAGATATTTTCAAAGCATGCCACACTATAGACTATCAGGGAAACGGTTGATCTGTTAGAGTTATTGACGCCGCGTGGGAGCGCGGCGTCAGTATGGGATAGGTTTTAATTTTGTACCATGGGGTGACGTAATCGAAAAGGGAGAAACCAATGTTATTATTGTTAAAAAAACCTCTGTTGTTTGATTGAAAAAAACAACCTTTATGAATCAATAAATTGTATTAACTGATTTAAGAAACAACAAGATACAAAATACGTTTGTCTTCTACCGTTATTACAAAACTTTATACACATTTAATTTGTATTTAATAACTTTTCCCCAACTGTCTAGGCTACGCTGTTTTTGATTGTTTGGTTTACGGCCCTGACCCAATTCATCAAAGCTCAGAGAAAAAGTTCACTTTTCCCAAACTTTCTAGGCTACGCGTTTTTAATTGTTTAGTTTACGGGCCCAAAATTCGCCGGATGTTTTTGCCTATTTATAAAAGTGTGTGAAGTTGGCAGAGCATTAGACGTTAGACATTAGACATTCAAAAAAAATATTCGAATGTCTAATTAGACGTTAGACATTCGATTAGACATTCGCTAATTTTGATTATCGAATGTCTAATTATACATTAGACATTCAATTAGACATTCAGAAAAATCGCAAATGTTAAATATCGAATGTCTAATTCGACATTAGACATTCAATCAGACATTCGCAAATTACAAGATCTATAACCCAATTTCGTCGGAGGTCATTGTACATTCAAAAAACGAATGTCTAATTGGTCAGTTAGACATTAGACATTCGATTAGACATTCGCAAATTAAGGGATTTAGGTACCAAATTCGTCGGAGGTCATTGTACATGCAAAAAACGAATGTCTAATTGGTCAGTTAGATATTAGACATTCGATTAGACATTCGCGAATTACGATATTTAGGTTCCAAATTCGTCGTAGGTCAACGTACTATCAAAAAACGAATGTCTAATTGGTCAGTTAGACATTAGACATTCGATTAGACATTAGCAAAGTAAAGGATTTAGGTACCAAATTCGTCGGAGGTCATTATACATGCAAAAAACGAATGTCTAATTGGTCAGTTAGACATTAGACATTCGATTAGACATTCGCAAATTAAGAGATTTAGGTACCAAATTCGTCAGAGATCAATGTACATTAAAAAAACGAATGTCTAATTGGTCAGTTAGACATTAGACATTCGATTAGACATTCGCAAATTACAAGATATATAACCCAAATTCGTCGGAGGTCATTGCACATTAAAAAACCGAATGTCTAATTGGTCAGTTAGACATTAGACATTCGATTAGACATTCGCAAATTAAGGGATTTAGGTACCAAATTCGTCGGAGGTCATTATACATGCAAAAAACGAATGTCTAATTGATCAGTTAGACATTAGACATTCGATTAGACATTCGCAAATTAAGAGATTTAGGTACCAAATTAATCAGAGATCAATGTACATTAAAAAAACGAATGTCTAATTGGTCAATTAGACATTAGACATTCGATTAGACATTCGCAAATTAAGAGATTTATGTACCAAATTCATCAGAGATCAATGTACATTAAAAAAACGAATGTCTAATTGATCAGTTAGACATTAGACATTCGATTAGACATTCGCAAATTAAGAGGTTTAGGTACGAAATTTGTCTGAGGTCATTGTACACGCAAAAAACGAATGTCTTATTGGTCAAATAACTTGAACATATTGATAACTCGAACATATCGATATCTCGAACATACCGATGACTCGAACACATCGATATCTCGAATACATTAATAAAACGAATGTTTTTAACTTGAACATTTATTGACAAATCGAACATATCGATATCTCGAAACTTTCGATATCTCGAACTTTCCAATATCTCGAACTTTCGATATCTCGAACTTTCCGATATCTCGTTTTTATATTTTATTTTTTATTTATTTTTTCTTCTCGATATCTCGAACTTTCCAATAACTTTTCGATATCTTTAAAAAAAAAAATCTCGATATCTCGAACTTTATCGGAAAGTTCGAGATATCGACAAGTACGAGATATCGACAAGTTCGAGATACCGAAAATTTCGAGATATCGGAAAGTTCGAGATATCGAAAAAAAATATGAAAAAAAATTGGTAAGTTCGAGATATCGGAAACTTCGAGATATCGAAAAAAAATATAATTTTCTTTTTCGAAAAGTTCGAGATATCGGAAAGTTCGAAATATCGGGGGGAAAAAAAAAAAAAAAAAAAAAGATATCAATATGTTTTCGATTTCTCGATTATTTTTTTTTATATTTTTTTGTTCTCGTTATCTCAGAAATTTGCGATATCTTGATTTTTTTTTTTTTTTTTTTTTTTTTTTTTTTTTTTTTTTCTCGAACATTTCGAGATATCGATTTGAAACCGTGTATTGGTAAAAAATTAAGAAACTTCATGTTGTATGGTAACCTTTTATTATAGGCTATGGTAGCCAGGTGAGCAATATAGGCACATCTTGGCCTTTTTGGTTATGATAAAGGGACATTTGGCCTTCTTGTTCGAAATATTTACATCCTGTCTGTTTTCACACGTTATTTAAATGTACTGAACTACATCTGCTTCCTTTAAGTCATGCTTCAAAATCATGCGCGGCGTCCTTTGATGCTCTGCATCAAAATTCGTCTTGTTATTTTATGGTGAACATATGTAATATAAGAACAAGGAAGTAGACGATTCTAAATCATTGTCACAAATAATTCAGCACAGCTATACATGTACGTGTTTCGCAAGCTAACGTCGTAACAGTTGTAACAATCTATTTGAGCCATGTAGAGTTACACCTGTCTTGTATAAAGCAATCTAATTATAGAATACCATTACTCGTCATTGCCTATGACTGCTGGAATTTAACTGTTAACCCGATATGCTAGTGTAACCCTTTTCCATCCTGTAGACGCTTTTTGCCTCATCTGCAACAGACGACATGTCATACAATTATGAGCAAGTTCTCGTTTTGTCACAGTGTTTTCAAATCTATTCAATAATAACAAACTCCCATTTATACATTTGTGCATAGCCATATTCAAAGGTATGTCTGCTGCAGATAAATTGTATTTGGAAAAGGTCCGTCTGCTAAAAAAACATGAGTCTAATTTTGACATATAGTTCGATAATAGAGAAGCTGCTCCAATGAAGTGTAACGTGTACCGGCGTTAAGCCATCGCGGGGCCACCCCCCTCCAGGCACTAACCGCGATGAACGTTGCTTAACTTTATGAAAAGGTCAACCACTCTACCAACGTCGCTATAAAAGCCGGCTTCTAGGACAAGGCCGTATAAGTGAAGTTTATACCTATAACCCGTTCCCGTTACATTTCTCCCTCTTTTCTCTTGACTTCGACCCGAAGTCACACAACTGAACACAAGCAGTATACCAGAGCGGAGTCTACGTAACATCACTGGGAACCACCGGGGTCCGGGGATGTTAGTGGTATCACGCTGCCACCATTTGTAACGTGTACCGGCGTTAAGCCATCGCGGGTCACCCATCCGGGCACTAACCGCGATGAACGTTGCTTACTTTATGAAAAGGTCAACCACTCTATTAACGTCGCTATAAAAGCCGGCTTCTACGACAAGGCCGTAGAAGTTATATTTATACCTATAACCCGTTCCTGTTACAGAAGCAATATCTCCGTTTAACCACAATACTTTCAACATCTGCTTCAAATGTGTCAATTCATATTCTATATACAAGAAAGGATTACGGCGATATAAAACCCAGTGAGTGTCTCTTCCTTGTTAGTCGTGTTATTTTCTGTTAACTTTTTAACCCCTTTCTACGGTGTTCCGTTAGGGCCATCGTTGTTACGCGGTTTCGACCTATCGTCGACAGTACGATAACGCGATGCGATAGTACGATAACACGATGCGATAGTATGAAAACGCGATGCGAAAGTGCGAAAACGGGATGCGAAACTGCGAAAACGCGATGCGAGAAGGCGATATTAATGTCGTACTTTCGCATCGCACTTTCGCATCGCGTTTTCGTACTATCGCATCGCGTTATCGTGGTTTCGACCTACGTTATCGTACTATCGCATCGCGTTTTCGTACTATCGCATCGCGTTTTCGTACTATCGCATCACGTTTTCGTACTTCGACCCTAGGTGTTCCGTTAGGGCCATCGTTGTTTCGCGGTTTCGACCTAGGGTCGACTGTACGATAATGCGATGTGATAGTACGATAATGCGATGCGATAGTACGAAAACGCGATGCGATAGTACGATACCCTAGGTCGAAACAACGATAACACGATACAAAATCGCGAAAGTGCGAAGCGAAAGTACGATATTAATATCGCGTTTTCGCAGTTTCGCATCGCGTTATCGTACTTTCGCATCGCGTTAGCGCACTATCGCATCGTGTTATCGTACTATCGCATCGCGTTATCGTACTGTCGACCCTAGGTCGAAACCGCGAAACAACGATGGCCCTAACGGAACACTCGTACTTTTCCCACATACAACAAATCTGCAGCGGAAAACTTTGTAATCATAGTGACATTAAATATGTTAAAGATAGCTTAATTGTTAAATAAAGATGAAAACATTGTGGCGAAAGGAGAAATTGCTGATCATGAGCAATTTCACCTTTGGCCACAATGTTTTCAAAAGTCATCTGCTGCTTATTGCGTTAAAATGCGTCTGCAGGTGGGAAAGGTGGTTAAAAATTAATACAATCGCTCCTCGCACTTTTTTTCTTGTTGGTACATGTAACCAGGATCTTATCTACTTCCCTGATGTAACCAAGGAGATCGATATCGTCTTTAACCCTTTCCCTCATACGACAATTTTGCAGCAGACGACTTTGAAAATATTTTGTCAAAAAATGGAAAATCTCTATAATTGAATTGATAACCTATGACTAAAACTGGAAAACATTGTGGCAAAAGGAGAAATTGCTCGTTCTGAGCAATTTCTTCTTTTGTCACTATGTTTTCAAAAAGCCGTCTGCTGCAGAGGCGTCAGAAAGCGTCTATATGAGGGAAAGGTTAGCACATATTAGGATATGATTTTAACCCTTGCCTACATACAGACGCTTTCTGTCGCCTCTGCCGCAAACGATTCTTGAATACATTAATGAGCAGTTTCTTATTTGCCACAATGTTTTCAACTGTATTCTAAAACCAGATATTAATTTATACAAAAACCAGATGTTAATTTATGCAAAAAAAACACATATAAATTTATGCAAAAAACAGATATAAATTTATGCAAAAACCATATATAAATTTATGCAAAAACCAGATATTAATTTATGCAAAAACCAGATATAAATTTATGCAAAAACCAGATATTAATTTATGCAAAAACTAGATATAAATACAGATTTGCCATTTTCTTCTCTAGATGATATCAAGGTCGTCTGCTGCGGATTTGTTGTATTTGCGAAACGGTTAATCAACTTGCTGGGTAACAAGATAAACACGGATGACAAGGCTTGTCTATTTTATGCGAAATGCTGTTTAACTCTTTCCAACATATGACAAATCTTCCAGTAGACGACTTTCAAAAAACACTCGGGCAAAAATGTGGTAAACCTTTATAGATGAAAGTTTAATAATTGAATAGAGTTGAAAATATTGATGCAATAGGTGAAATTGCTCATCATGAGCAATTTCTCCTTTTGCAACAATGTTTTCTAAAGTAATCTGCTGCAAAGGCGTTAATAAGAGTGTGTATGAGGGAAAGGGTTAAAGTCGCTTAGAGAGAGATAATGTTTAACAAATGTATGGAGGTATACACAAACATTTGAATGCTTCATATTTTAGTCATCTTACTTCCTGTTAGTTCTTAAAATCATTCATTTTAAAGGTAGCCTGTTTTTCGGCGATAGCTGATTTACCTGTGTTTTGACCTAGATGTTAAACAAATGATCTAGAATGTAAACCAGTCAAATGTTGTATTTAATGATTAATGTCGAAGAAATAAAGGAAATGAAACGTTTTGAAATACAATGCTCTGCATACTTACCTTTAATTATTTTCCTTAAGAAATAAATTTCAGTGAAAAAATCAGTGAAAACGTATGAAATATAATATTTAAGAGCAAAATATTGATTATTTTTGAAACATGATAAGTTTTAGTTATTTATCGTCAATTAAAACGTATACACCTCTTGGGAGCATCGCGTAATCTCCAGTCATGTGACATATTCTCGGCATTGAATGAACATGTTCCATTTCTTAGTGTTTTCTCATATTGTTCGCCGTTTATCTTTTTTAAAGATATTTCTTGTTTATTGTGAAATGTATGTTAAAGAGTTATATATAATAGCTGTACAAATAGAGTCTTAACTCTATCGCTGCCGTAGTCAATTACGGGCTTTTGTAAACAGTGCAGATTCAGGTGAGACACTGTCTCTTCTGAAATCTGCATTACTCGACACTTAGACATTAAATTTAACCAAATTTCTGACGGAAAATGGAGTGGTCCAATATTCATCATGGAATAGTCGACTTTGTGAAATTCGGCAGTGAAAGAGTTAAGACGTACTTTAATAACCCTTTCCCTCATGTATACACTTTCTGATGCTTCTGTATCAGATGACTGTTGAAAAAATTGTTGCAAAAGGAGAAACTGCTCATAATGAGCAATATGTCCTTTTGTCATAATCTGTTCAACTCTATTTAAAGATTAAATTCTGCTTTATGAAGATTTTTCACGTTTTAGGCAAATATGTTTTAACTCTTTCAGCGCCAAAGGCAATATTAAGGTTTGTGAAAACAATACAGATTCAGGTGAGTCAGCTCGTGACGAGCTGTCTCACCTGAAATCAGCATTGTTTGCCTTTTATTAATCAAAATAGTCCAAAAAATGTTTAAAATGAGAAACTGACACGCCCGATTTTGAATATGGGAGAGTCTACTTTAAACAATTCGGCGCTGAAAGGGTTAACACTCGTCTGCTGCAGAGTTGTCGTATTGTAACGGTACGGCTCGACCGACGATGAATTAATGAATAAATTATGTTGAAAGATGGTTTCCTTATTAATATTGGCAGGGACGTAGATAAGAGGGATAGGCAACTCCACCTGTACACCTGTTATCTGGTTAAAATATCACACATAGAAATAAAATTGTCCAAATGTTTACATTTTTTAGCAAATAAAACTTTGAAGTCACAATTGGCACATAAACAAAACAAACATATTCTGAAAGCTTAACATTTCAACTAAGGTTAGAGATACAATGAATAACTGAAATGTCTTTGTATTTTGAACAATGGCTGGTTTAAAAGCACCGGTGTTAAAAGACACAGATATTGGGATTTCTGAATTATATATTTTTTTCCCCAAAAAA
>JASEVX010000009.1:26269168-26364281 GCA_031761405.1 Serripes groenlandicus | reverse complement strand
CACAAGGAACATTTCTACAAAATTATTTGAAAATCGGCCTGACACTTTTGGATCAGGAGAAGATTTTTAAAGTTTGCTCTTTAGCCATATAGGCAAAATAGCCCCGCCCTGTGACGGCCATGTTTTTTTACCAATCAACATGGCTTGAAGGAATCTGATAGAGGGTCACCCACGGAACATTTCTACATAATTATTTGAAAATCTGCTGAACACTTTTTGAGAAGAAGATTATTTAAGTTTTCACTATAGCTATATAAGGCAAAAAAGCCCCGCCCCCTGGCGGCCATGTTTTTCGCCCAATCAAAATTTCTTGAAGGAATCTAATAAAGGGTCACCCAAGGAACATTTCTACAAAATTATTTGAAAATCGGCCTGACACTTTCAGAGAAGAAGATTTTTTAAGTTCTCACTATTTTTTTCTTTCGGTTGCCATGGAAACCAGAATTTTGAATGGATCAAAAAAAATTGAAGGAATTTAGTAGAGGACATTGAGAGGATGCTTCCCATGAAGTTTCAACCAAATTTGCCAAGTGGTTAGGGAGAAGAAGTCGTTTAAAGGAAAAAGTTAACGCACGCACGCACGCACGCACGCACGCACGCACGCACGCACGCCGGACAATTCGCCATGACATAAGCTCGACTGGCTTTCAGCCAGTGGAGCTAAAAAAGGGCCATAATTTGCAAAATATACTGGATAGAGTTATCATACTTGATTGTTTACATAGGTGTGGTGATGGTTGAGAAGGGTTGTATAAAGTTTCAATGCAATGCATCAAGTAGTTACTAAGATATGGTCTCTTAATGTAGTTGCAAGCAAAACTTTAACAAGAATTTCCAAGTTTAAAAAAAAGGGCCATAACTTGCATAAAACGCAGGATAGAGTAATCAAACTTGCTTATTTCAATAGGTGTGATAGTTGAGCAGCATTGTAGAAAGTTTCAATGTAATGCATCAAGTAAATAATGAGATACGGACTCTTAATTTAGTTGCAAGCAAAACTTTAACCAGAATTTCTAAGTATAAAAGGGCCATAACTTGCATAAAATTCAGGATAGAGTTATCTAACTTGATAATCTACATAGGTGTGATAGTTGGGTAGGGTTGTATAAAGTTTCAATGCAATGCATACATGTAGTATTTAAGTACTTACATGCAAAACTTTAACAAAGGTGTTGCAAGGGGAGAAATTACTTTTTGAAAGCAGTCTGCTGCAGAGGCCCTAAAATGCGTCTGTTGTAAGTGGGAAAGAGTTAAAACATTAAGGAATAACTGTGTACTTTCTGGTTATTGTAGCAATTTCTCCTTTTTTTTCCCCAAAATGTTTTCAACAGTCCCGGGCTGTGAAGGTGCATCAGGGAAAGGTTTAACCCTTTCCCTCAAACAGACGCTTTCTGACGCCTCTGCTGCAGACGGCTTTTTAAAAACAAAGTGACAAAAGAAGAAATTGCTCAGAACGAGCAATTTCTCCTTTTGCCACAATGTTTTCCACTTTTAGTCATAGCTATATGTTATCCATTAAATTATAGAGATTTTCTATGTTTTTACAAAATATATTCAAAGTCGTCTGCTGCAGAATTGTCTTATGAGGGAAAGGGTTAACCCTTCCCAAATAGACCACAATCATGTTCACATGCTTAAAACCATTGTGGAGGCTCTAAATGAATAATTACTCATAAAGATAATTACTTATTCTTTCCCAAAATAATTTTCTAATTAGTCATAAATTACACTCTACTTCATTCAAACTTTACATGTTTGTATTAACTAGTTCCCATATTCAGACACTGTCTCACACGGCTGCAGTAAAATATTTTTGATAAAAATAACATTGTGACAAAGGGAGCAATTGCTCACAATGAGTGTTTTCAGATCCAATATACGTACAGCAATTATGTTTAGTATTCGAATGAGATTGAATGGCAATCTACAATTTCTGAAAGGGGAGACCAGACTCAGATCTTTCCTATTTATCTATTTAATCCTTTCCCTCATACGAAAATTCTGCAGCAGACGACTTTGAACATATTTTATCAAAAAGTAGAAAATCTCTATGATTGAATGCATGAATGAATGAATGTATATTGTTTTACGGCGCATCGACAGCTAAGGTCATTTAGCGCGCATTTAAATTATATTATTCATGATCCCTGGGTAAACAAACCAGTACTAGGCTAGAAAATGTGCCTTGCCCAAGGGCACTCCACCATGACCATAGTGCCGCGACTGGAGATCGTACCCGGGACACCCGGTTTCGAAATCCCCGACGCTAACCACTCGACCACAGCGGATTCCTCTATAATTGAATGGATAACCTTTGACTAAAAGTGGAAAACATTGTGGCAAAAGGGGAAATTGCTTGTTTTGAGCAATTTCTTCTTTTGTCACTATGTTTTCAAACAAGAGCTGTCGGAGGACAGCGCGCTCGACTATTCCACCACTTATTTAAGTTACTGAGATAATGGACTCTAATGTAGTTGCATGCAAAACATTAACCACAATTTCTTAGTGGGTGATAATTTGCATTATATGCTGGATAGTGTTATTTAACATGATTATTTTCATAGGTGTGATGGTTAGAAAGGGTTGTATAACCTTTCAATGGAATGCATCAAGTAGTTACTAAGATATTGACTCTTAATGTAGTTTAACGCAAACCTTTAACCATAATTTCTAAGTAAAAAAACGGCAACAATTTGCACCATATACAGGATAGAGTTATCTTAATTGGTTGTGTTTATAGTTGTGCAATTGGGAAAGGTTGTATAAAGTTTCAATGCAATTTTTCAAGTTGTAACTGAGATTACACTCTAAATGTAGTTGCAAAACTTTAACCAGAATTTCTAAGTCCAAAAAGGTCCATAACTTGCATAAAATGCTGGATAGAGTAATCATACTTGATTGTTTACATAGATGTGATGGTTGGTAAGGGCTGTATAAAGTTTCAATGCAATGCATCAAGTAGTTTACTAAGAGATGGTCTCTTTATGTAGTTGCATGCAAAACTTTAACCAGAATTTCCAAGTCCAAAAAGGCCATAACTTGCATAAAATGCAGGATAGAGTTATCATACTTGATAATCTACACAAGTGTGATAGTTGGGTAGGGTTGTAGAAAGTTTCAATGCAATGCATCAAGTATTTACTGAGACATGGACTCTTAATTTAGTTGCACGCAAAACTTTAACCAGAATTTCTAAGAAAAAAAAGGACCATAACTTGCATAAAATGCAGAATAGAGTTATCATACTTGATAATATACACAGGTGTAATAGTTGGGTAGGGTTGTAGAAAGTTTCAATGCAATGCATCAAGTAAATACTGAGATATGGACTCTTAATTTAGTTGCACGCAAAACTTTAACCAGAATTTCTAAGTAAAAAAAGGGCTATAACTTGCATAAAATGCAGGATAGAGTTATCTAACTTGATAATCTACATAGGTGTAATAGTTGGGTAGGGTTGTATAAAGGTTCAATGCAATGCATCAAGTATATACTGAAATATGGACTCTTAATTTAGTTGCACGCAAAACTTTAACCAGAATTTCTAAGTAAATAAAGGGCCATAACTTGCATAAAGTGCAGGATAGAGTTATCTTACTTGATAATCTACATAGGTGTGATAGTTGGGTAGAGTTGTAAAAAGTTTCAATGCAATGCATCAAGTAAATACTGAGATATGGACTCTTAATTTAGTTGCACGCAAAACTTTAACCAGAATTTCTAAGTAAAAAAAGGGCCATAACTTGCATAAAGTGCAGGATAGAGTTATCTTACTTGATAATCTACATAGGTGGGATAGTTGGGTAGGGTTGTAGAAAGTTTCAATGCAATGCATCAAGTAAATACTGAGATATGGACTCTTAATTTAGTTGCACGCAAAACTTTAACCAGAATTTCTAAGTAAAAAAGGGCCATAACTTGCATAAAATGCAGGACAGAGTTATCTAACTTGATAATCTACATTGGTGTGATAGTTTGGTAGGGTTGTAGAAAGTTCCAATGCAATACATGTAGTATTTTAGAACTTGCATGCAAAACCTTAACCAAAGTGTGACGTGGACGCCGACGCCGACGCCGACGCCGACGCCGACGCCGACGCCAGGGTGAGTAGTATAGCTCTCATATTCTTCGAATAGTCGAGCTAAAAACTGTCTGCTGTAGAGGCGTCAGAAAGCATCTATATGAGGGAAAGGGTTCATTTGTACATGTATGCACACACTTCAAAATGATATTCCATGAAGGATATATATAGGTTGATAAAGATTTTCTTTTTTTAACCCTTTTCCTCATATAGATGCTTTCTGATGCCTCCTGCAGCACGGACAGCTTTTTGAAAACATAAAAGAAGAAATTGCTCAAAACAAGCAATTTCTCATTTTTCCACAATGTTTTCCACTATTAGTCATAACTATAGGTTATCCATTCAATTATAGAGATTTTTCTAAAATATGTTCAAATTGTCATTTGAGGAAAAGGGTTAGTTTTTCCTCAGGCTTATTATCATCATTCATGTGGAACAACAGCATCAATCAACCCTTTCCCACGCACAGACGCTTTCTGACACCTCTGAAGCAGAAGACTTTTGAAAACATTATGGCAAAAGGAAATATGTCGCGCATAATCAGCAATTTCTCCTTTTGCCAAATAATAAATTAATATCTTTTCAATTTATATAACTTTCATTTCCAAAAATGTTTTCATATTTTTGCCTAGATGTTATTTAAGTTGTCTGCTGCAGATGTGTTGTGTGTGGGAAAGGGTAAATCTCTAAGTAGTTTTATCACTTATTTCATACTGTCGCATACAGTAAGGCAGCAGACTACTTTTGAACACATTGTGGCAAAAGGACAAACTTCCTGGCATGCTGAGCTATAATTCTCCTTTTGTAACTATGTTTTCAAATCTATTTAATATATATATATATATATATATATACTTAATCCTTTCCCTCATATAGACGCTTTCTGACGCCTCTGTAGCAGATGGCTTTTTGAAAACATGGTGACAAAAGAAGAAATTGCTCAAAACGATGTGCCACAATGTTTTCCACTTTTAGTCATAGGTTATCCATTCAATTATAGAGATTTTCTATTTTTTGACAAAATACATTCAAAGTTGTCTGCTGCAGAACTGTCGTATGAGGAAAAGGGTTAAAGATATTTTCGGAGTCACTGTCTGCATTATTTGGATATCAATGTGGGAAAGAATAAAATTGCAAATGTCAGAATATGAATAACAAATTATGCAAAGTGCTAGACACTGCAACTGTCTGAAGAAGACAATATTGATCACGTCCCATTCATTTCACAATTTCATAATTTTGCAAACAGTGAAGATTCAGATTGCCCTGCACCTCTTTGCACAATCTAATCAAGTTATTCAGCTGTTCACTGTTTGCAACCTGTAAGTCCCTGGATGATCATCATCCAAAAAGGTCATGACTGAAAACAGACGATACAAACAGTGTGCAATATGAACTTGACCTTGACTATTTCCCTGATACAGATGACAAATGACCTCCTTTGCAGCAGACAACTTTTGAAAGCATAATGTGAGTGAAGGAGAAATTGCTCAGAAAGAAAGAGCTCTTAACAATAATATATTTATAAAGATTTTCCATATTATTGCCTAGATGCTTTCAATGTTGTCTGCCATACACCTTTGATGTACGTGGATAAGGGTTAAAGTGGGTTTTCGAATTATGTGTCTGCTGACTGTTTAATGTTTAACCCTTTCCCACATATAACAAATCTTCGAAATCTTGTAGGAGAAAAAGGTGGAAAATCTCTATAAATGAATTGAATTACTGAAGAAAGTCGAAAACATTGTGGCAAATGTAGAAATTGCTCATTTTGAGCTATTTCTCCTTTTGTCACAATGTTTTCAAAAGTTGACTGCTTAAGAGGCTTCAGAAAGCGTCTACATGAGGTGAAGAGTTAAAGAAACTAAGTTAATTTTTTCCTCAGCAATGTCTTCATTTCCCACAATACCTTTTTTTTATTTTGTCTGCTGCAGGTCTGGCCTCAGGCTTCCACAAGTTGTAAATTATACGAGTGAAATGGTTAACCCTTTCCCTCATTTGACAATTCTGCAGCAGATGACTTTGAACGTATTTTGTCAAAACATAGAAAATCTCCATAATTGAATGGATAACCTATGACAAAAAGTGGAAAACATTGTGGCAAAAGGAGAAATTGCACGTTTTGTGCAATTTCTTCTTTTGTCACTATGTTTTCAAAAAGCCGTCTGTGCTTCAGAGGCGTCAGAAAGCGTCTATATGAGTGAAATGGTTAAAGGAAGATAGTGTCTATGAAACGCTTGTATGATACATAATTGATACCCCATAAGAACCAAACAATATAATCCTCTCCCACAGGCACACATATTGTGATGCATCTGCAGCAGACGTCCTTGAAAGTACTGTGACTCAAGGATAATTTGCCTCATAATGAATAATTTCTCTTTTTGCCAGTATCTCAGAGTGTCTGTTGCATACTTGTTGTATACGAGTGGGTAGGGTGACTTAAAGCTGTTGACAAGATATGATATTCTGAGAGTTGTCTGCTTTGTTTATTTATTTATTGGAGTTTTACGCCGCTTTCAACAATATTTCAGTTATATCACGGCGACAGTTCACTTTATTCATGATCCCTGGGTAAACAAACCAGTACTAGGCTAGAAAATGTGCCTTGCCCAAGGGCACCCCACCATGACCATAGTGCCGCGACTGGTTTTGAAATCCCCGACGCTAACCACTCGACCACAGCGGATTCCTGTCTCAGCAGCAGCTTTGTAGACATTTCTGGAAAACATTCAAACTCTGGTTTATTGACAGTATAATATTTATAAGCCTTGAAAAAGTCTTGGAAGAAATTCGGTTTTGCAGAATTATGGACTATTTAATCTGGTTATGTACTAGACCAAATGTTGTGCGATGCTCTTAGCCCTTTCCCTCATATAGACGCTTTCTGATGCCTCTGCAGCAGACGGATTTTTGAAAACATAGTGACAATAAGAAGAAATTGCTCAAAGCGAGCAATTTCTCCTTTTGCCACAATGTTTTCCACTTTTAGTCATAGGTTATCCATCTAATTATAGAGATTTTCCATTTTTTGACAAAATATGTCCAAAGTGACGTCTGCTGCAGAATTGTCGTATGAGGGAATGACAAAAGTTTAACCCTTTACCAAATACAACAAATCTGCAGCAGACAACTTTGAAATTATTTAGGCAAAATTACAGAAAGTCTCTAAAAATGAAATAGAAATCATTGAATGAAATTGAAAACGTTGTGGCAAATGCAGCAATTTCTCCTTTTGCAACTATGTTTTCAATGGTCATCTGCTGCAGAGGCGTCAGAAAGAGTCTGTATGTGAGAGAGGGTCAGACGAGGGATCAACATCCCTAAATTCAAGATAAAGACCATTTTGGTCTTCTTAACCCTTTCCCTCATATAGACGCTTTCTGACGCCTCTGAAGCAGACAGCTTTTTGAAAACATAGTGACAAAAGAAGAAATTGCACAAAACGTGCAATTTCTCCTTTTGCCACAATGTTTTCCACTTTTTGTCATAGGTTATCCATTCAATTGTGGAGATTTTCTATGTTTTGACAAAATACGTTCGAAGTCGTCTGCTGCAGAATTGTCGTATGAGGGAAAGGGTTAACCCTTTCCCACAGGTTAGTTGCATTGCATTTGGGAGCATCTGCAGCAGACTTTACCAGGACCCTTGGCCACAATATGTTTCAAAGATGTTGATCCCTTTCCCTCATATAGACGCTTTCTGACTCCTCTGCAGCAGACGACTTTTTGAAAACATAGTGACAAAAGAAGAAATTGCTCAAAACGAGTAATTTCTCCTTTTGACACAATGTTTTCCACTTTTAGTCATAGGTTATCCATTCAATTATAGAGATTTTCTATTTTTAGACAAAATATGTTCAAAGTCGTCTGCTGCAGAATTGGCATATGAGGGAAAGGGTTAAACACATCTATTCTAAGCAATTAAAGTTATGGAATATATATTTTAAAAACGAAATCACTTAATCATTGAAATTTAGATGCTGCATGAACGCATTTTTTGTTCAATGTTTTCAAAAGGCGTCTGCTGACGATACATCATATGTGGGAATGGGTAAAAACTACAGATAGTAATTAAATCACATATATATATATATGCAAGAAACATTTACAAACCTTCACTCCCTTAAATTCCAGAATGAACACTTCAAAATCCAGCAACGAAAAAAGTTAGTAAGACCTCAATATTGTACACACAAAAACACTTACATACACACACTCCTTAACAAATTTATCACTTATGTATTTCACGTAAAATGTATTCCCTTCAAGTATTATAATCCATACACAGTCAGCTAGCTCTCCAACACTCTGACAGTGATATTTGTTCGATTCGCTTCTCTCTCCACAAAACCCCCCCTCAAACTGGTGATCAAGCGTGCATTAAAGGTATGTGTTAGTCAGAAAAAATTCATAGGGATCAGCAAGATTTTACATCGGTCTGTGCTCTCTCGATGATCAATGACAACTGATTAGAAAGGATGTTGGGTTTATTGGAGTTCAGAGCACTTTTACCTCTCAGACCTATAAACACCAGGTTTATTTTTTCAGTGTTAAAATAATCAAGCCTTTAATTCTTTCCAACATGCAGACCCTTTCTTACGCCTCTGCAGCAGACAACTTTTGGAAAACATCCTGACCAAAGGAGAAATTGCTTTCTACTTCTACTCATTTATAGAGATCTTTCCTATTTTGGCGTGGATTTATTCTATTTGTCTGCTGCAGATTTCGAGGGCTTGGCGTGAAACGGTTGTAACTCAAATTGGTATTTTTTTACCAAGGTTAATCACATCGAAATGAAGTCTTTATAAGCGTTAAATCATTTTTCTTGGTAAACAATGGAAATTTAGGTGCCATTGCTCGTTCTGAGCAATGGCACCTAAATTTGCATTGTTTACAAAGGGGTCAAAATTGCCCCTAAACCAGGGTTTTCAAAACAGGTTTTTAGTTACAACTGTTTCACGCCAAGCCCTCGATTTGTATGTGGGAAAGGGTTTACTTTTTCAGACATGCAGATGCATATTGATAAATCTGCAGCAGACGACTTTCGAAAACAGTTTTGCAAAAGGAAAAATTGATTATGATGAGCTTTTTTTTCTTGCACCACAATGTTTTCAATGCTATTCAATCATTTTGACGGCATACATACATCAAATTGATGCAGTTATATTAGGCACATGACCCCTTGTCCTTGAGGTCAGAATGATAAAGAGATTATCAGTTAATTGATCTCAATTGTGATAGTTTTAGTTTTGTCTGCTTTGAAAACATGCAATCTAAACAAGAGGACCATCATTCACTCAGATGGTCCTATATCGCTCACCTGATTTAATCAAACTTAAAAAGTTTTCGTTGTTCTTTGTATATACGGAAAACAGACAACACCCCCTGGTGGCCATGTTTATCATCCTATCAAAATAATTTGTCTTAGTAGAGGGGCACCCAAAGAACATTCATGGCAAATGGACAAGAATATTTATAAGTGTTTACCTTAACAAGTCTATGTAAAACAAGTGATCCCCAGGGTGGAGCCATGTTTGACACCAGGGCTATAATAATTTGACCAATCTTGGTAGAAGTCCACTAGATGAAGTTAGATTTCAAATATTAAACTTTTAGACAAGATTTTTAAAGTTTTTCCCTATACAAATATATGTAAAACAAGAGACCCGGGTGGGGCCATTTTTGACCCCAGGGCTATAATTTGAACAATCTTGGAAGGGGTCAATTAAATGATGCTACATACCAAATATCAAAGGCCTGGGCCTTCTACTTTTAGACAAGATGTTTTTTTAATTTGTTTCCCTTTATGAGTCTATGTAAAACAAGTGACCCCCAGGGACAGGTAATTTTGACCCAAGGGCTATAATTTGAACAATCTTGGTAGAGGTCCACTAGATGATGCTACATACCCAATATCAAAGGCCTGGGTCCTCTACTTTTAGACAAGAAGATTTTTTAAGTTTTTCCCCTATACACTGAGTCTATGTGAAACAAGTGACCCCCAGGGGAGAGGTCATTTTTGACCCCATGCTATAATTTGAACAATCTTGGTAGAGGTCCACTAGATGATGCGACATACCAAATATCAAAGGCCTGGGCCCTCTACCTTTAGACAAGAAGATTTTTTAAGTTTTTCCCCTATATGAGTATATGTAAAACAAGTGACCGGGATGGAGTCATTTTTTACCCCAGGGCTATAATTTGAACAATCTTGGTAGAGGTCCACTAGACGATGCTAAATACCAAATATCAAAGGCCAGGGCCCTCTACTTTCAGAAAAGATTTTTTTTTAAATTTTGCTCTATATGAGTCTATGTAAAACAATAACCCCAGGGGAGGGGTAATTTTTTGACCCCAGGGCTATAATTTGAACAATCTTGGTAGAGGTCCACTAGATAATGCTACAAACCAAATACCTGGCGGCCATGTTTTTCAACGAATCGGAAATATTTGAACAATCTTGTCAAAGGGTGACCCAAGGAACATTTGTGCAAAATAATTTTCAAATCAGGCCAGTACTTTTGGACAAGAAGATTTTTAAAGTTTTAAAAATGCACATATAAGGAAAACAAGCTCCGCCCCCTGGCGGACATGTTTTTAACGGATTGGAAATATTTGAACAATCTTGGTATAGGTTGCCCCAAGGGACATTGGTGCAAAATGATTTTAAAATCGGGCCAGTACTTTTGGACAAGAAGATTTTTAAAGTTTTAACAATGCACATATATAAGGAAAACAAGAGGACCATGATGGTCCTATATCGCTCACCTGATTTAATCAAAGTTAAAAAGTTTTCAGTGTTCTTTCTCCTATATGAGTCTATGAAAACAAGTGACCCCCGGGGGAGGGGTCATTTTTGACCCCAGGGCTATAATTTGAACAATCTTGGTAGAGGTCCACTAGATGATGCTACATACCAAATATCAAAGGCCTTGCATGGGGCCTCTACTTTAATTAAGACAAGAAGTTTTTTTAAGTTTTTTCTCTATATGAGTCTATGTAAAACAATATACCCCAGGGGAGGGGTCATTTTGACCCCAGGGCTATAATTTGAACACTCTTGGTAAAGGTCCACTAGACGATGCTACATACCCAATATCAAAGGCCTGGGGCCTCTACTCTTAGACAAGAAGATTTTTTAAGTTTTTTCTCTATATGAGTCTATGTAAAACAATAGACTCCAGGGGAGGGGTTATTTTGACCCCAGGGCTATAGTTTGAACAATCTTGGTAAAGGTCCACTAGATGATGCTACATACCCAATATCAAAGGCCTGGGCCCTCTACTTTTAGACAAGAAGATTTTTTAAGTTTTTTCTCTATATGAGTCTATGTAAAACAATAGACCCCAGGGGAGGGGTCATTTTGACCCAAGGGCTATAGTTTGAACAATCTTGGTAAAGGTCCACTAGATGATGCCACATACCCAATATCAAAGGCCTGGGCCCTCTACTTTTAGACAAGAAGATTTTTAAAGTGTTTCCCCTATATGAGTCTATGTTAAACAAGTGACCCCCGGGGAGGGGTCATTTTTGACCCCAGGGCTATAATTTGAACAATCTTGGGAGAGGTTCACTATGATGCTACATACCAAATATCAAAGACATGGGCCTTCTTAGTAACTTTTAGACAAGAAGATTTTTAAAGTGTTTCCCCTATATGAGTCTATGTTAAACAAGTGACCCCCGGGGAGGGGTCATTTTTGACCCCAGGGCTATAATTTGAACAATCTTGGGAGAGGTTCACTAGATGATGCTACATACCAAATATCAAAGGCATGGGCCTTCTACTTTCAGACAAGAAGATCTTGTAAGTTTTGGTTAATTTCCCCTTTTTTGTTGCCGTGGCAGCCAAAGTTCTGCATGGAATAGAATTTTTTGAACAAGTTTGAAAGAGATCCACCCAAGGAACATTCCTGTAAAATTATTTTGAATTTGGTTAATTGGTGTAGGAGAAGTCCTTTGTAGGAAAATGTGAACGGACGGACGACGACGACGGACGGACGGTGAGCGATCACAAAAGCTCACCTTGCACTTCGTGCATTGGTGAGCTAAAAACATATAATAATATTCCGGAAATTTGGAAGTACATGACATTGTATATCTTTGATACAGGTTTGAAAACCTTTTTGTCTACATCTCTTAGAATTAAGTAGCTATACAGCGGATTACAATTGTTGAAAAAATATTGTTTTATTGGTGTTTTAAGATGTTTTTAATAATATTTCAGTTATGTCACAGCAAAAGTTCCATTACTAAGTTAATCCTTAGACAAACAAACGAGTATAAGGCTAGGAAATATGCCTTGCCCACTCGCACTCCACCATGACAACCGCGCCTGGGGATCGATCCTGAGACGTCTTGTTTGAAATCCCGAACGCCAACGTCTCGGCCACAGCTGTTGAAAAGGAAGATATTACTCAACCACAAAAAGAGCAAACAAATGTTTCAAATGACAACCTAAAATTATAAATTATTTAAATTTGAATTTGAAATTTGAAACTTTTTCCGATATCATTTTTTGATACCTTAATTAGATAATGCTTTTAGAAGAGTATCAAAATGCATGCATTCTATAAATAACAAGTTAGGAATATCACATGGGAAAACCCTGGAAAAACAAATAAATAGTTGTGTTTATAGCTCGAGTACAACTTAGAGTGAGTCATGAGGAAACAATTTTATAAACACAAGTATCAAGAAAAGCCCTTAATTGTCTAAAACCACAACAACAGTAAAAAGGTCTTAATATAAACATTTTGTCGTATAATAAGAGGACATGTGCATAACGCACAAAGGTGGCTACAATTCTAGCATTTTATACAAAGATATTGTATCCACACCAATGAAATATTAATTTGTGCAGACAGTGAAAATTGTGATGAGACTGTACAGCTAGCTGCACATGCTTGTCTGTGACTACATTGTTATGTTTTGTTCAATAAGGGTCCCCCTTTTTTGTATGGTTCAACTTTGTATGTAAATTGATATCACTGTTACTTTAGTAGCATATTATATATATACTACTTGATACAATTATAATTGTACAAAAGGCCACTATGTTTTAACACTTTCCCACTTACAGACACTTTCTGACACGGTGACTGCAGCAGGCGACTTTTGAAAAGATTGTGGAAAAATGAGAAACTGCTTATCATGAAAGATTTTTCTCTATTAATTGCCACAATGTTTTCAACATTATTCAATAAATATGTTTGAATTTATAGAGGATTTCCATAGTTGGGTCAAAATGATTGTCTGCTGCAGATTTGTTGTATGTGGAAAGGGTTATCCCTGAAACACTTAATCCAACACATCTGCAGCAGACGAGTGAAAATTAACATCTTGCAAAAATATGGAAAATCTCTAGTTTAAAGCCTTTCCCTCATATAGACGCTTTCTGACGCCTCTGCAGCAGACGGCTGTTTGAAAACATAAAAGGAGAAATTGCTCATAACAAGCAATTTCTCCTTTTGCCACAATGTTTTCCACTTTTAGTCATAGGTTATCCATTCAATTATAGAGATTTTCTATTTTTTGACAAAATATGTTCAAAGTCGTCTGCTGCAAAATTGGCGTATGAGGGAAAGGGTTAAAGCCTAATGTTGCAAAAGGAAAAATAGCTCATAATGAAACTCAACGAAAGAAAATATTTTTTAGAAAGATTTGCAGTAAACTGTTTGGTTACAAGTACAATCAAAGCGCTGAAGGCACTGAATTTGTTTGGGTACATAAAACTGTTCAAACATTTGCCTTTGCATAGATGTGTGATTTATAAACTATGCATTGTTTATAAATATTACAACTTCGGGTAAAAGAATAAATGACGCATCCGTTAAAATTAAATGCCATTTTAGTTGTCTATAAAAATAAATCATGAGACATACATGTGAATATTATATTTAATGTCCAAGTTTCAAAAGACATGTTAAACAAATGGATAACCATTATGGCCCCGACTCACTCATCTAAGTATTTAATAATTTTTGTTACAAAAAAAATCACCATTGACCAAGGGTTTTCTAAAATCTTACTCAAAAGCTTCCTGCTTAACAAGAGATTTTTCAAGTTTTCACTATAGCCATATAAGGCCAAATAGCCCTGCCCCCCTGGCGGACATGTTTTTCGACCAATCAACATGGCTTGGAGGAATCTGATAGATGGTCTCCCAATGAACATTTCTACAAAAAGAATTGAAAATTGGCCAAAAACTTTTGGATGAGAAGATTTTTCAAGTTTTTACTATAGCCATATTAGGCAAAAAAGCCCCGACCGCTGGCGGCCATGTTTTTCGACCAATCAACTTGGCTGGAAGGAATCTGATAGAGGGTCACACTAGGAACATTTCGACAAAATTATTTGAAAATCGGCTTGACACTTTTGGAGGAGAAGATTTTTTTGAGTTTACACTATAGCCATATAAGGCAAAAAAGCCCCGCTCCCTGGCGGCCAAGGAACACTGTAGCAACGTTAAATGTCGCACCAACGCTAAATGTCACACTTGACGTTTTATGTCACAAGGCTGACGCTAAACGTCGCAACCAACGCTAAATGTCGCAAAACCTTCTGACGTTATATGTCGCATCTGTAACGCCAAATGTCGCAAAATAAGGTACTGCCGCTATATGTCGCAACATCAACGCTAAATGTCTCACTCCTTTATAAGCACTCTTTTGTAGTATTACTGTTTCACAATGTACAAATTACAATGTTTCATTTCACTCTGTCCCTTCTTTTTTTAGTTATAGCTCCTGAAGTAGTCATTTGTTTGCGACATTTAGCGTCAGCCTTGCGACATATAACGTCAAGTACGACATATATACAAGATATATATGCACTCTCGTACTATCGATATGGATTCGCACACTTACGATAAGGACTCTCACACAAGCGATATGCACTCTTGTACTAACGATATGGATTCGCTCACTAACGATATTGATTCATACACTTACGATATAGACTCTCACAAAAGCTGTATGAACTCTCGTACTAACGATAATGACTCGCACACTAACGATATGGACTCTAGTAATAGTGGTTCATCAGAATAACAGATTGCGCTTTGTGTTTATACATTCCTTGCGGGCCAATGACTGGCTCTTTCTGCGGATAGCCACATTTTGTGGCTGGTATACAAATTAGATGGAATATGGTATAAACGTCCAAGACATTTTTTTTGTAAACACATGTACACGGACATACACTGTGACATAACGTTATAACATGTACAATTTTCTTAAGTTTTTTAAAACTGTAAAATTAAAGAAAATTGTACATGTTATAACGTAATGTAACAGTGTATGTCCGTGTACATGTGTTTTCAAAATGTTAATGCGTTCTATGGATAGCCACATATTGTAACTGGTATACAATTGTCTCTCTTGTCACAAACTGTATAAGCTAATACTGGAATAAAAACTGACACGGAATAAGTAACATGCTTTTTGTTGCCATTCAGTTTATAAATGTAGCACTTTAACATCCCGTAACTGATACCTTGAACGTTTATACCATATTCCATCTATTGTATACTAGCCACCAAATGTGGCTATCCGCAGATAGAGTAGAGCCAGGCATTGGCCCGCGAGGAATGTGTTAACACATCACGGATTGCCTGCACTAACCAACAGCCAGGTCCTGCTATTCATATAATTCTTCTAACACTAAAAGGTGACACAGATATATCACAGAACCGGCAAGGGTTGAGATACAACCGAGGCGGTTGTGTCTTGCTCACAATGTCTTTGAACAATCTATTCACCCGTTGAAGGGAGTATCGCGACGAAGGATTTTGTTTCGAACCAAGGTTAACAATAATATACCAAATCAACTGTGGTAGTTCTACATGGTGCTTTTGATGAACGTGTTTCGGTTTCCGTTTTAAATGTATCATTTCTCACAATCTGTTATTCTAATGAACCACTATTACTAGAGTCCATATCGTTAGTGTGCGAGTCATTATCGTTAGAACGAGAGTGCATATAGTTTTTGTGAGAGTCCATATCGTTAGTGTATAAATCAATATCGTAAGTGAGCGAATCCATATCAGTAGTACAAGAGTGCATATCGCTTGTGTGAGAGTCCTTATCGTAAGAGTGCGAATCCATATCGATAGTACGAGAGTGCATATATATTTTGACTATATGTCGCACTTGACGTTATATGTCGCAAGGCTGACGCTAATTGTCGCAAAAAATGACTACCTCAGGAGCCATAACTAAAAAAAGAAGGGACAGAGTCAGATGAAACATTGTAATATGTACATTGTGAAACAGTAATACTACAAAAGAGTGCTTATAAAAGAGTGCGACATTTAGCGTTGATGTTGCGACATATAGCGGCAGTACAATTTTTTGCGACATTTGGCGTTACAGATGCGACATATAACGTTAGAAGATTTTGCGACATTTAGCCTTGGTTATTTACTTCGTGCTCAGGTGAGCTAAAAAAGAAACATCTATCCAAATGAAAGAGTAATTGAAATCATGCATTATAAAATGATTAAATGCTCCAGAGAAAACCAATACCTGTGCCGTCCGAATTTTACTCTACAGTATACACCTAAGCTGGCCGCTGTTTCCTTTAAAGGGTGTTTAAGCTTGCCAAATCAATTAAGGATGCGTGACCATACACTGTTAATTACCATTGTTTACGAGTGTCATTCCAAACAAATTATAAATGTAACCCCTTTTCCCAATAAACCTATCATATACATGTATGTATTTGTAACTTGCCGGGATGTGTCGATACCGTCATGGTACAATGTGATATATGCACAAATTGGTTTCACAAATCTTGTGTTAATGCACCTGTGGATATTTCGACAACAGATGCGGACTTTAATTGTAACTTTTGTTAATTATTTGGCTATTATAATGATAAGATATGTGATTAAATTGGCAACATTTAAGTTTTTTACTTATAACAGCCTTCAAATACAAATTTGGTTTATACGACGGTAAAGAAAGGTTATTGGAATTAAGAAATTGTTTAAATAAGCAAATTTTCCTTTTCCCACAATGTTTTCAATATATGTTGCTTTTTACTGTTTACACAGCAAGAAAAAAACATTTAACTTATTTGTTATAGATTAGTATTATAGTTGCATATATATATAATTACTAGAAATAAATTAAGATTTAAAGTGTTGTATATATATATATACTTATTGTTTATTTGTTATTTAAATTGTTCTGCCCCTTCCAAGTACCCTACATAATAGAATGTTGCATGGATCATTTGCCTCGTAGTATGGCACATGGAAAACTGTTGAAAGTTACAAAGTAGAAAATGAAGAGGCCCAACAATAACTAGAACTCATGACCCTTCAATCGAGTGTAAAGGAGAGGATATAATTGAAGCAAAACCTATGGCTAGTTACTAGCAACCTATTCTATTCTTGCAATGTTTTCAAATTTCGTCCGCTGCAGATGCGTCAAAAGACATTTACTTGTCGGAAAATCAATCCATCAATTCTCTTTATTGATATCTATAGATATGATATAAAGAGGAAAGAATATAAGAACCACATAAGAAAACAAAGACGATATAAATATATCATTATTTCAAAAATCGTGATACATTTGAAAAGTAAGAGCAAGTATTGAGTACTACTTTCACGCGTATGAAATTCATGGAATTTTAAATAAGACGAACGGCTTCAGAATTGCAGCTACTAAATTTGTTTGTTCCAAACAAATAAAAACCTGTGTAGTATAATAAGGACTTTTTATTAAGAGACGAGTCTTTCACTTGCATTATAACTGCGACATATTTTGCAATGTTTCTAATGATAAATATATTTTGACCATTTAACAAATTATAAAAACTTCTTATACCTTTCTGACCTTCATGCATGCCAATAAGAAAATCCCCTCGCAATGTCATTTTGTATAGAACTTTGTATTATAGTCTCTGTGAGCTTGACCTTTGACCTAGGTCTGTGAAATGGGAACCAATCCAAGCTCACTTGACAATAAACCAGTGTATGAAGTAAACTATACTGGTGTAATTCTGTCTCCAAATGTAAGTACTAATGAATGAATGAATGTATATTGTTTTATGGCGCATCAACAGCTAATGTAAGTACTAGAGCAACAAAGTTGTTTTATAACCTTTGACATATTATAGTCACTATATATGACCTTGACATTTGACCTGGCTCTGTAAAATGCAAACCCCATCAAAAACCTATTAATTGAAAGTGAAGGAATTCGAACCACTAATAGAAGTGCTAGAGTGATGACAAAGTTTTGAACAAACACAATACAGTCACCTTGACCTTGACCTTTAACCTAGGTTGTGAACATTTGACTTAAGTGTCATTCTACTTCCAAAGTAGACCAATGTCGCAGGCTAAAACAAAGTCTTCCAAAATTAGGTCAAAGGTCATTGTGACTGTCATAAGATAAACAAGTAAAAGGGCCATAACTCTGTAAAATTACATGCAATTGTAACCCCTTTAGGATATGCACATCTCCTCTTGGTATAGTGGTTCGTAAGAAATAGGCCGGACAAAATATGGCTTCCGACCGACAGACAGCCCGAAGATTTAATAAAAATGGACTCTTAAAGTTTTTTATTTTAAACCCTTTTCTGATGCCGTCTGGCGGCCGTGTTTTTCAACCAATCAATATGGCTTGAACAAATTTTAAAGAGGGTATAACTCGAGGAACATTTCTATGAAATTATCTTGGAATTAGACAAGCAGATACAGAGGAGAAAAATGTTATGTTATGGCATTTTTCTTCCTTTCTAATGCTGAAGCAACCAAAGTTCTGTATAGAATTTATATCTTTGTACATTATTGAAAGAGGACCAACAAAGGATCATTTCAGTGAAGTTTAGTTAAAAATTCTTCCAGGAGGAGGCATTGTTTAAAGCTAAAAGTTAACAATGGACGACGATGTACAATGGACAGAGAGTGATCAAAATAGATCACTTTGAGCGTTTGTCTTGTCACCATGAAAACACATACCTTATATAAAAGCATGAACACCATCACATAAAAGTTATATTTGGCTTATGTTAAAGGTTTTGCCACACAAAAACAGATAGAGAAACACTATTAAGCCTCCAATCTTAATACTGGCAGCAATGCATATATAAAAGAAAAAAAATATCATTTTGAGATATTTCAAAAGCTTTTAAATATATATCTGTTTCTAAGGCAACCAATGTTGTCTGTAAACTACAGTCACAGCGAGGCCGGATCCAAGACGGAGCACCCCTGATCAAAAGATATCTCGACGGTTGCCAAAAAAATTGTCAACCTGGACCAGCCTGGACCCAACACGGCACCACAACGGATGAACATGAATCAACACAGATCTGACCCCGGTAGCACCACGGACCAACCCGGACCCAACATGGTGTCAACAGGGATGACCGGACCATCCCGGATGCCCAGGATTGCCAAGGATCAACACAATGCCACTACGGACCTTCCACTTAGAGCCAACATGGTTGCTACTTGGACCGTCCCAGACTACCCCGGATTGAAAAATCCTCCCGCACGGTCCCGGATGACCACTGTAATTTTGAACAGTTTAAAATTGCCGGGGTGGTGTCCCGGACCATAATGGACAATCCAGGATAAGCCCAGACCCAACACGGCACCACAACATATGAACACAGATCAACACGGATCTGACCCTGGATCAGCCAAATTTCAGTCCGGGACAGTTCGGGAAGACGGTCTGACTCGGGCTTTACAGGTAAAGGGTAAAAAATTATTTACATTTTTCAAATAATTATTACCAAATTACAAATTAAACCACACACATACACATGAAAATAAATACAATTAATTCATGTAATAAAAGGACCTATTTTCTGTAAAATTGGCTCTGGAATGGAATTACAGGACTCTTAAAACCACAAGCCTGAATAAATGGTTACCCAATTATTCCCTGTTTAAAACAGGTACCTGGTCTTTGGTCTAGTATTTTATTATACACAATTCCTAGAAAAATTACAGGTTCAACCTAACCCTTTCACAGACGAATTCTGAAGCGTTTGAAACAAATGGATTTTTGAAATCATTGAGGCAAAAGGAGAAATTGCTCATGATGAGCAATTTCTCCTTTTGCCTCAATGATTTCAACTAAATTAAAATCTTCAATAAAGCAGAATTGTAATAGTTTTGCCTTAGCACACTTTTGCTACAAATTTGTTGCATTTGGTTAAGAGTTAACTCCATTCATAATTGCCAGCTGTCTCACACCTTCATCATTTTCATTGCCAAAAACATTGCAAGAAAAGTTCTTAAATTGCTTAATTTTAGGAATGATTATGGGGGGTTTTCATCCTTATTTGACATGTTACACAAGGTAAACAAAGCCTACTCATAATTTACCTTAAAACTTACATGCATGCATGCATGCAGAGGGCATTGAGTATTTTGCTGTGCACACAACGGTTTGTCGATTGACCAAAGATTGCCCTGTTTATAACTGGATAATGCCTGAACCATGTACACAAACTCAAAAGAAATCGTCTGCTGCAAAGGCATCAGAAAGCGTCTGTATGTGGGAAAGGGTTAAGGCTAAGACCAAGCACCAGTAGGAAGTTAACCCTTTCCCTCATACGACAATTCTGCAGCAGACAACTTTGAACACATTTTGTCAAACAATAGAAAATCTCTATAATTGAATGGATATTCCTATGACTTAAAGTGGAAAACATTGTGGCAAAAAAAGAAATTGCTCGTTTTGAGCAATTTCTTCTTTTGTCACTATGTTTTCAAAAAGCCGTCTGCTGCAGAGGCGTCAGAAAGCATCTATATGAGGGAAAGGGTTAAGGATGCCAAATTCCAAGTAATTAATTGACATAATAAAAACATAGGCAAATGCCATGAGGGAAGCTACACCTATAACAATCTAAACAAACTACTATATTTATAACCAATCTATGAAAGACTGCTTCCAGCCTCCACACTTTTTGAAGCATGGGGGTGCCCTACAATTTCAAGGCTATATATTCTGGTACACTTAAGATTTATAAACCCTTTCCGACCTTCAGACATGTTCTGACGCATCTGCAGCCATACACTTTTCAATAATTATATACTGCTGTAAGTATTTATAGACATTTTCCACTTTCTTGCCCAAGATGTTTTCAAAGACGTCTGCTGCAGTTTTATTGCAAGTGGGATGGGTTAAGGTTAACCCTTTCCCACTTGCGACGCATGTTGATGCATCAGCATGATACCACATTTGAAAATGTTGTGGAAAAAGGAGAAAATGCTTTTCTACTTTTGTAATAATGAGATCTGATATAGATATATTCAAAAATTATACTAGCAGTTACAGAATTTTCCATATATTCGCCAAGATAATCTTTATGCATAGTTGTCTGTTGCAGAATTGTTTGTGTATAGTAAAGGGTTAATATTCAACCTTGAAGCAATTTCTGTCTTTGCTACAATAATTTCAAAAATACCGTAACCATTTCTGCAGATTCGTCAAAATGCATCTGCATCATACCTAGAGTAAGTTTGCCAAAAAATTAAAAGCCAGATAAGAGGATCGGTGTTATTTCTACACCAGAAAAGTGTGGGAACATCTAAACATAATGTCAGGGGAAACTCAGGTCAGCATAAACACAAAACTGAACCACTTTCATAACAATACATACAACTTAATTAAAGGAGGAATAAACGAGAATGGCAACATCTAGGTCAAAGGTCAAGGTCGCAAGGTCAAAAATGTTGGTACTGACAGAAAGGTCATGTCACAAGGAATACACATGTGAAATATGGTAGCCGTACCTGTTATGGTTCAAAAGAAATGGCCAAGGTTAAAGTTTTTTTTTAGTATGGCAACATCTAGGTCAAAGGTCAAGGTCGCAAGGTCAAAAATGTTGGTACTGACAGAAAGGTCATGTCACAAGGAATACACATGTGAAATATGGTAGCCGTATCTGTTATGGTTCAAAAGTAATGGCCAAGGTTAAAGTTTTTTTCGAGAATGGCAACCTCTAGGTCAAAGGTCAAGGTCGCAAGGTCAAAAATTTTGGTACTGACAGAAAGGTCATGTCACAAGGAATACACATGTGAAATATGGTAGCCGTACCTGTTATGGTTCAAAAGTAATGGCCAAGGTTAAAGTTTTTTTTGTGCAGACAGACAGACCAACAGACAGACCAACAGACAGACAGACCAACAGACAGGCCAAAAACTATATGCCCCCCGAATCGGAGATTCCGTGGGGGCATAAAAATATATATCTCATAAATTTAATGTAAAATATGTAACGGTATGCACACTTGAAAACATTGTGGATAAAGAAAATTTAGCAATGACTTAAACATTTTCTTTTAAAACTTAAGAACTCGCTTTAGGTGACTTAACTGTTAATAACATAGACAATTTCAGAAGCCTCAGACTGCAGCAGACAACTTTTAAAGTTACAGAAGAAGAAATTGCACATTATCAAAAACATGGAAGGAAGATGAATTACATAGAACAATGTAAGAGTAGTGTTCTGACAGAGACATAATCACAGTAACATATGTGCAGAACTGGTTCACTGTGATCAATGTAGAAATAACAATGCTTTGGTTATGCTATCGATGTGCTGCAAATGTACCAAAGATTGTTTATTGCACCATCATTTTCAAATAGATTAATTGATTGTTAGTTGTTTTACGCCGCTTTTAATAATTTTTCACTAATAATCTGCTGGTGCCTGAAATCTCACCACGCAAATTGAGATTTGCACTTGCAATTCATGAGTATGCGAGCTTAAATTCGAGCCATGATACATCTATCAAATGTCAAAGAAACAGGTAAACATATCTTGCAAGCTTGTTTTAGCCAAAAACACTCTTTCTATGCAATTGAATTAGTGTATTCATTATAGGTGGGTGGGTGGGGTAATGACTTGGCGGATTTTTGGAACAGCATTATCAATTTAAACCCGTTAATATCGCTGTGCAAGACCATGGCTCCCAAGTACAGCGTTGTAAAGAGTGTACAGTGCATTTATCATGTCTGTGATTCTATTATTCAGGTTAATCTTAACCCTTTCCCACATTCAGATGCTTTTGACCCCTCTGTAGCAGACGACTTTTGAAAACTTTCTGGCAAAAGAAGAAATTGCTAAAAAATCCGCAATTTCTTCTTTTACCACAAATTTGTTTTCAACTTCTGTCACTTAAAATACACCTTCATTTTAAGAGATTTTTCATGTCTTTACGAAGATGTTTTCAGTCTCCTGCTGCAGATTTGTTGTATGTGGGAAAGGGTTTAATAATCATCCTCTAGGGACAGTGGGAAGATTCATATCACCTATTTCAATGGCCTGTAACCTGTTAACCCTTTCCAACATATAGACGCTTTCTGACGCCTCTGCAGCAGTCGACTTTTGAAAACATTGTGGCAAAAGGAGAAATGCTCAAAACGAGCAATTTCTCCATTTGCCACAATATTTTTTTTTCATTAATCATACCTTAATTTATAGAGATTTTTTCTGGGGTTTTGCCAATATGTTTTCAAAGTCGTCTGCTGCAGGTTTGCTGTATGTGGGAAAGGGTTTACTATTATGCTTTCATTTTCATTGTAATGAATTAATTACAAGCGTTATTTATAGCCTGTATTCATTTCCAACATAGAAATCACTTTGTGTTACATAATATAATATAGAAGAAACCAGTTCTCATCCAACCAAATTTAGAAACATTGTGTGATTTAAATAATGTAGTAAATTACTCCTCTCCTACAACTCTTTGATTTCTATTAACCCTTTCCCTCATACGACATTTCTGCAGCAGACGACTTTGTACATATTTTGTCAAAAAGTGGAAAATCTCTATAATTGAATGGATAACATATGACTAAAAGTGGAAAACATTGTGGCAAAAGGAGAAATTGCTCGTTTTGAGCAATTTCTTCTTTTGCCACTATGTTTTCAAAAAGCCGTCTGCAGCAGAGGCGTCAGAAAGCGTCTATATGAGGTAAAGGGTTAAAATCATACTTTCTGACTTTCAATTAATTTACTTCACAAAGATATTTTAAAATTGAAAGCACTTATAATATTTAACCCTTTTCCATATACAATAAACCAAAACATCAGATGACTTTGAAAGCATCTACACAATAATATCATAATATGATATCTTCAAAATTGAAGTATAATTGTTGAACAGTATTTTGAAAAATCTCTACTTTTGTCACAAAATGTTAAAACTAGTCCATATTGCAGTTGTCTCAAAATATGTCTCCATAGGGGGACAGGGCTAAAATATATAATTTCAGCAACGCGATTATGGATTACCTACAGATGGATTGCCTACAGAAATGATCAACTAATTAATAGTTCTTCCTGAAGTCTGATAGTTACAAGGAACTGGAGGCATATTTGTTTGAGTGTTAACCTATTCAGTGTGTGTCGATCCGACTTAAACCAAGGTTATGCGTAATTGTTGCTTTTCTCACAATGTTTTTCAAAAGCATCCGCAACAGATGTGTAAAACGTGTCTGCATGGGTAAATAACAGTTATGATGATTGATTAAATCCGGAAATAATGTAGACAACCTTTCTCATTATCCAGCATCCATAATTCTTCATCAAAGATTTTCATTGATAAAATGCGCCCTCCTCAATGGTGTTAATTCAACCATTAGATCTTACCTAAGGTCCGCTCCATTAAAATATGAACACCTTCATCTATGAATCATCAAACACTACTGAGCACTTTGCATAACCCTTTCCCACATATAGAGGCTTATGATGCCTCTGCAGCAAACAACTTTTGAAAACCCTGTTGCAAAACATGAAATTGCATATATATACATGTTATTTGCAACTTAGATCTCCTTTTGCCACAATCCAATTATCATATATTAGTATTAATTACTTTTATTTATAAAAAGAGATCTTCCGTAATATTTGCCTCAAGTGTTTTCAAAGTCGTCTGCTGCAGATTTGTTGTATGCCGGAAAGGCAAATGTCAATGGGCCTACATTTCTAGTTTTTTATAAATCACAAATGGGTAAGTACTACACACTACACACATGATCATCGAAGAAGCTGAAACCATGCACAGGCTCGCTCACCAAAGCGTTCATCACAGGGCTTAACCCTTTCCCTAATACAACAATTCTGCAGCAGACGACTTTGAACATATTTTGTCAAACAATGGAATATCTCTAAAATTGCTCGTTTTGAAAACATAGTGACAAAAGAAGAAATTGCACAGAACGTGCAATTTCTCCTTTCGCCACAATGTTTTCCACTTTTTGTCATAGGTTATCCATTCAATTATGGAGAATTTCTATGTTTTGCCAAAATATGTTCAAAGTCGTCTGCTGCAGAATTGTCGTATGAGGTAAAGGGTTAACTCTTATGGATTGCATGAAGTATAAAGATACTGTCCACTTACAAATGAAATGCAATTTCTTCTTTTGTCACTATGTTTTCAAAAAGCCGTCTGCTGCAGAGGCATCAGAAAGCTTTTATATGAGGGAAAGGGTTAACTAACTATTCCCGCATGTGCAGCAGACAACCTTGAAAACATTTTGACAACACTCAGGTCAAAACATTTTGCATACTTTCGCTAAGAAGTTTTCATAGTCATAATTAACTGCTGCACATCATTTGTATGTGAGAAATGGTGAAGTCAATGGGATCTAACTTTGTTCAAGGATTTTACATCCCTGTATTGCTTGACCCTTTCTAACTTGCAGACGCAATTTGACGCATCTGCAGGAAACAACTTTTGAAGATTTTGAGACAAATGGAGCAATTTCTCCTTTTGCCACAAGGTTTTCAACTCTGTTCAATAATAAACAAAAATTCTAGAACATTTCCATACTTTAATCTAGTCATTTTCAAAGTCGTCTGTTGCAGATTCATTGCATGTGGGAAAGAGTTAAATTCAAAAAGGTTCTTTTGGTATGAAGCCACTGTCATCAATCGATTCAACGATCCCCACCATGCATATAAACTGCAACTTCCTCTCTACTTCAAATCCCTACATATTATCTAACCCTTCTTCTGATGTCTTTTGAAAATAGTATGGTAAAGAGAGATAATACTTGACATGATGGAGCTATTTCTCCTTTATCATCAATGTTTTCAAATCTACAGCATAACAAGAGCGCCGCAGAGCGAACGCCAACGCTCATCCGTTTTTTCTAAGTCCGAGTCTGTAAAAGGGGCATTACTGAATAATTTCTAAGGCCAGAGTTATAATGTGACTTGGTATATACATGCGTATTGTTCCTAGGATCATGTGTACCAATTAGTTTCATTTGTAAATGTTGAGCAGTTTTTGAGTTAATTGAGGTAAGATTAAAGTTTTGTGATGATCATCTGTAATAGATAACGATGCCAAGGGTCACCACAATAGCCCAATTTTGTTCTTCTAAACAGATGAGTTAATAAATTAAACCACAACATTTTCAGACGATATAAAAAAAAAATTCAAATGCTTTTAAAGAAGAAGTCACTCTTTAATCGGCAGGTAAACAGTTGATCGCTTTAAAATAAAGTTTATAAATGTGTCACTGTCTTTACATGATAAACTTAATAAGTCGCACAACCCACACTAAAAAATCGATAAATGAAAGTATAATAAGTATTGAAAAGAGTTCAACATTAAGGAAAAAATCATCCGTTGCAGGTCGGTCTGCATGAGGAAATGGGTTAACGTTAACCCTTTCCCACATACAGACGTTTTCTGTTTCCTCCGCAGCAGACAACTTTTAAAAACATTGTTGCAATAGGTAAAATTGCTCATCATGAGCACAATGTTTTCAACTCTTTTCAATAATTAAACATGTCAATTATGGGGATTTTTCACGATTTTGCACATTTGTTTTAAAAAGTTGTCTGCTGTTGAATTGTTGTAGGTGGGAATTAAGCCTGAAATACTGTGTACATTATTTCTGCAAATGTAAAACTCAATTAACAGCATACATAAAACTTAAGTAAATATTCTGTTCCCATGCTTGCCACAGACCGTCTTAGTATGGTGCCACTCAATATCTTTACATAAATTACAGGAAGAGGATTGGGCGTCTTTAATTATCTAAATAACCCTTTCCCCCATACAACAATTCTGCAGCAGGCGATTTCGAAAACATGTAGGCAAAAACATGGGCAATTTAAGGAAAAATTGCTTGTTTTAACCCTTTCCCTCATATAGACGCTTTCTGACGCCTCTGCAGCAGACAGCTATTTGAAAACATAGTGACAAAAGAAGAAATTGCAGAAAACGTGCAATTTTCTCCTTTTGCCACAATGTTTTCCACTTTTAGTCATCAAATCATAAAGATTTTCTATTTTTTGGCAAAACATGTTCCAAGTCGTCTGCTGCAGAATTGTTCTATGAGGTTAAGGGTTAAGCAATTTTCCTTTTGGCACAAAGTTTCCAAAATGTGTCTGCAGCAGAGACTGTATGTGGGAAAGGGAGAGTTTATTTTCAACCTTAGACTCTTCAGGCTTTAAACTTCAAAGAACATTGTTGAATTTCATGTCATGGACTTCATGCACTCCGACTGAGTTTCAAATATTTATGATGAACACTCACTGTAATGTCTTATTAATGTTTTAATTACTTTGAATTGGTGCTTTACTATGTTTGTTTGTGAATGTCAACTGTTTCTCATACATTGTTTTTGTTTAGTCTTCTACTTAATGATTTATCTGGTGAAAAAAATCTTCGTCTGGAAGTTCTCATCTTGATCATGTAAAAGTATAATTAGGAAAGGTGTAAAAACACACGTACCTTAGTAAATGTTATGTTGACTGAAATGTAAGAAATAATATTAAGTTACTGTTAAACTTAATTGTCTATATTGTCACTTTCAAAGGGTTATTTGAAGAGTAGGACAAATTGTAGCTGTAAAATAAAGAAATTTCAACTACTCATAAAAGTGTTTTTCAATTTTTTTCATTATGAGCAATCAAATTCTTCACGTTTTCTCACGGTCAATCATGGTATATCCGTGACGGGCTGTGGGAGGAAAAGGGGCCGAGTTCCGGAGGCTCCAAGGCATACTACGGTTGGGCCGCTGGCTACTACGGATGCCAGTACGTTCCCTCCCGGCCCATAAATGTTCTGATGGGGTCCCTCACATTTTGATCAAGGTCTTACACGTTTTTCACGTTCTGTCAAGGCTTTCTCAGATTAAACCTAGTCTTTTCTTTGAAAAGTAGAGCTAAAAAGTAGGGTGGTACGAAAAACATTTTAAGACTTTGTGTCAGCAAGAAGAAGGCAGTTGCAGAGAGGGAATGCCAGAGTCCAGCAGTCAGGATGAAGGCGAAGAAGGCAGATGAGAAAGCCAAGATCCATGGGGGTGCATGAATAGTTATCGGAAGACACTGCGAAAAACCATTGTATTCTTCAATGAAAAACCATGGTATTCCATGATATACCATCACTGTACAACCATGGTCTACCATTGAAAACCATGTTATGTTAAATGGCACCATAGTTTATAACCATGGTTCACCATGGTCATCAATATCCATGGTTAACCATTGAATACCATGGTTGACAATGGTCATTGATACCCATGGTAACCCATGAAATACCATCACTGTAAAACCATGGTCTACCATTGAAAACCATGTTATGTTAAATGGCACCATAGTTTATAACCATGGTTGACCATGCTCATCAATATCTATGGTTAACCATTGAATACCATGGTTGAGTGGTCACTGATACCCATGGTAACCCATGGTTGACCATGAGATACCATGTTTTCTTATTGCCTGTAATGACATCGCTGAATACAATTTACCATGGTTTACCATGAAAGACAATGGTTTACCATGAATATATCAGTTAGACATACTTTATAAATTGTTCACAATTACAAAATTAACTGAAAATGCCAGGGCCTGGAACTGCCTTATAAGGCCTAAAAGTGTTCCAGAAAATAATCATGTTATAAGAGTTATCACCAGAGATGATGAATTTCACTTTAAATCACTGAATAAACATTCATTAACACAAGTTTTACCTGTCAAGTGTTTCCAAGCCATATTGAATACATTGCCATTTCTGAATGTATTTGTAAATCTTCATTTTATGTTTTTTCTATCTGCTTTTATCATTAGAATGAGAAGAAAAGTTATTTACAAATCACTATGTACATAATATTTGATGACAATCCACTATAACTGAGTGTTTTGTGAAAACATTGCCTGAATTTTAACATGTCACATTGTCATCCATTTTGAAAATTTTAAATCTAAACTTCCTGTTGTTGTTGTTGCAATTATTAAATTGGTTCTAGAAGTGTTCTATAAGTGTCCTTAATAAATGTTGTAGTGATATATTTTTAAAACGTGGCTATTTATCAAACATTTATTTAGAGTCCAAATAAAACCATTAATATTTAAAAAAAGTTGTTACAAAGTTCTTGCAGTGTAACAGCAGAATTATTTCTACCATGGTAGACCATGGTTGACTATGACATGGCTAGAATTTATTACCATGGTTGACCATGGTTAATATTTTATGACCATGGTTAAACTTGATCATGACCATGGCTGACCATGGTTAATATTTGTGTCAATGGTTGACCATGGTCAACCATGGTAATTGACTTGTAAAACCATGGAAAAACATGGCTGTTCATGGTAGTTCATGATCAACAGTAAAATACCATGGTATCCATGGTCAACCATGGTGTTCATTTCGCCTGGGAGAAGGCAGCAGCATCAGCCTGGCCACTACTCAATATTTCTCACCAAAGAACTCCGCACCGAAGATGTCAACACCTACCAGAACTACTCGAGGATGCCTCCAGAGCTCTTCGACGAGATCCCGGAAAGAGTAACACCAGCTATCAAGAGACATCACCAGCCATCAAGAGACAAGACACGAAGTTCAGCTCTGCCCTAACACCTGGACTGAAGCTGTCAGTGACTTTGAGACATCAAGCCACTGGTGACAATTACTCTTCACTCTCCTATGTGTTCCTGTGCAGTAAAAAAGCCATCTTCCATATGGTGCCAGAAGTGTGTGCAAGGCCATCGTGGAAGCCTACAAGGATCAAGTGTTCGCTTGGTCCACAGTTTGTTTTTCGCCGCCACGTCTTTGCACCAGTACAGCATGGGATTCTACTGGAGGAAGTCAATGATGAGCTCCTTCTCATCCTCCAATAAGTTGATGACCCTAGGGGCTGCTCTCCTCCTATTAGGTGCATCTTCTTCCAAGTTCCAGCTCAGGGACGGGGTCAGCAGCAGCAGCACGCTCCTCTTCATTTGGCGGCGGTAAACAGCGAGGATCTTCAGGCCGTTCAGGGGAGGGGGGGGTTGGCTTCCTATGTCTTGGATTCTTCATTCTTCGGTGGCATAGGCATAGCTTCATTTTCTTTAAAGCTTGTTCTTCTCTCTTCATAGTGTAGATGCAGTAATGTGTCGTCGATTGCTCAGACCTGAACGAAACTCCCCTGCCTGCCCCGGCTTTTATATACTCCCCTCCCCCCCGACTGTGCGCGCCATGTCAGACCGTAGTTGAACGCAACATGCCATAGCGCGCCGGGCCCATAATACGTCACCGTAGTAGAACGTAATGTGCTGTAGTGAGCCGGGCCCATAAACCGTCACATGCGGGGACGCATCATGATTAATCGTGACAAAACTAGGACTGTAAAATGCCGGGGAATACACATGCTTCCCGTCCCACTACGGACTGCCTCCAAGTTGTGTTACGACCCATTATGTACTGTCAAGTTTTATTGCGTTCACCCCGTTTTAATACGACCTACTAGGTTTCTCATCCGCACCGTGACTGCCGTGGCAAATATTTTGACAGTTTAAAATCCACGACAATCACGGCCTGTCACGTTTGCCCATCCCGTGACCCCACATTGTCTCACCTTCATCGTGTTTTATCCGCGTTGGCTTGAATCGTGATTGCCGTGGCCGCCGGGAACATAGTGTAAACCTAGCATTATAAAGGCCTACATGAATATATTACAACAGTTTTGTGCAAATGTACCTTAACATCATGACATTATTAACACTTTCCCACATACAGATTCAATCTGACCCCTCTGCAACAAATCTGCAGCAGATGACTTGATAAACAATTTCTTCTTTTGTCACAATGTTTTAAAAAGCCTTCTGCTTCAAATTCAAAAAGTGTATGCAGGTGGGAAAGGGTTAATGTATCATACAATAATTGTCTCTGTTTATCCTATATTTGACCCCATCTCTACATGTCTTGATAAAGTAAAAGCATGAAATACAAAGAACTCTTGGTAAGGTTAAGTTAACCCTTTCCAACATATTGACGCTTTCTGAACCCTCTGCAGCAGACAACTTAAGAAAACAGTGTGACAAATGGAGAATGAACAATTTCTCTCTTTGCAACAATAGTTTTAAACTTCATTCAAAAATCCTTATATATTCCACATTTTTGACTAAAATCTTTTCGAAGTCATCTGCTGCATATTTGTTGTATGTTGGCAAGGGTTATGGAAAATGTCTATGTGCATACTGTATCAACCTTTAACACTTTCCCTCATACGACAATTCTGCAGCAGACGACTTTGAACATATTTTGTCAAAAAATAGAAAATCTCTTTAATTAAATGGATAACATTATGACTAAAAGTGGAAAACATTGTGACAAAAGGAGAAATTGCAAGTTTTTATGCAATTTCTTCTTTTGTTACTATGTTTTCAAAAAGCTGTCTGCTGCAGAGGCGTCAGAAAGCGTCTATATGAGGGAAAGGGATAATCTACAATATTAGCTGCATTCCAACCATTTCCTACAATATATAGCTAAGAAGAAAGTGTATTCCAGTGATATCAATTTTGATATCTTCCCGTTGATAAAATGATAATGGGAAAATTAGGTTGTCTGCATTCCTGCCATTTTGCTGAGTAGCGTAGGAGAAAGTACTTTAAGGCTGGATACCCCAAGTCTCCTTATTTCAGCAGTTTCTCCTTTTCCCACAATGTTTTCAAGAGAAGTTTGTTTAAAAGACACTAGATGAATACTTCCCCCCCCCCCCCCCCCCCCCCCTTCAGCAGAAAAATGCAATAGGTTCTCTTTGTACCCAAGTTAAGCAACTTATAGTGACTGTGTCCTTGACCTTTGACCTAGGAGAAACCCCAACCCTATGCACATCTCTTTTAACATTGATCCTTTAAAAGGCGTAATTTATAACATGACCTTTTCACCTCTGACCTTGGTCAAAGAAACATGAACTTGTCCAAGCTACCTTGACATAAAGGTTACAATAATTCCACCTGCAAACAAGAGCAATCTATAGTTATGAAATTGTTTCACTACCAACAGTTACTGTAGGCTATTTAAAGCAACTATGACCTTCACCTTTGACCAATGGCAATGGAACGAAATGAAAAAATCAGCCAAGCTCCCTTAACCCTTTCCCTCATATAGACGCTTTCTGACGCCTCTGCAGCAGACGGCTTTTTGAAAACAGTGACAAAAGAAGAAATTGCACAGAACGTGCAATTTCTCCTTTTGCCACAATGTTTTCCACTTTTTGTCATAGGTTATCCATTCAATTATGGAGAATTTCTATGTTTTGCCAAAATATGTTCAAAGTCGTCTGCTGCAGAATTGTCGTATGAGGTAAAGGGTTAACTCTTATGGATTGCATGAAGTATAAAGATACTGTCCACTTACAAATGAAACTGCTAGAGTGATAATGTTGTTTTGTACATAAATATGGAAGGCAACTTATAGCAACTGTGAGCTAGGACTTTGACCTTGGTCTGCCTCTGAAACAAAACTGGTCAATGATCGTATGAAGAATGACAAAATTCCAACCAATAACAACGAAAAGCTCTAAAGCCATGTCATTGTTACAGACACAATCATGGTGTATATATGTATCCCTTTCCCTCATATAGCAGCTTTTCGACGCCTCTGCAGCAGACAGCTTTTAAAACAAGAGGGCCATGATGGCCCTATATCGCTCACCAGAGTGAGTGTTTTAGGGTCCTAATTTAATTGCTCTACAAAAATAGATAACAATGGTTTTCAAAATGAACCGAGCTCTCATGTATATCTAGCTACTGTATAAGTTTGATAATCATCCGATAATAAATGATGACTTTATCTTGTTCACAAGGTCAATTATAAATAGCAATTTTGCCAATTTTAAAGGGCCATAATCCTGTCATGCATGGACAGATCTGGCTGGGTTTCGTAAAGAACGGAGCTCTCAAGATATCTAGCTACTGAATAAGTTTGGTAAACATTGGATACTATTTATGAAGTTTTTATCGTGTTCACAAGGTCAATTATAACAATTTTGCCAATTTTAAAAGGCCATAATCCAGTCATGCATGGATGGTTTTCGAAAGGAACCAAGTTTGCATGTATATCTAGCTACTGTATAAGTTTGGTAAACATCGGATAATAAATGATGACTTAAACTTGTTCACAAGGTCAATTATAGCAAAAAAAATATTTCGAAGTCATCTACTGCAGATTTGCTGTATGTGGGAAAGGGTTATAATAACTGTGCCCTTGACCTCTGCTGCAAACATGTCTGCATGTTGAAAAGGGTTAACAAATTTAATTAGATTTTAAATATAATATTCCCACACACAGAGGGGGGAACGATTTTCTCAAATATTTTTTTCCCCTTTTTTTTGTTATTGTTTCAGCCATCCAGCTTATACAATAAAACCTACAGGTGAAATTCTTCTCCAAGCACCTGATTTCTGACTGAATTCTCCAAATTTAGATGGCACAGGTAATTAGATCTGAGCTTATCTCTGATCAATGATAGATCTTGGAAGAGTTAAGTGATCCTGACAGCTTACACCTGTAAAACTTTCTAGTTCATCTTCAATGAAAGGTATGATTCCTGTGGATATATACCAAACCATTTTATTAACAAGCACAAATCATTGAGTTTTTGTCCCTTGTTCCACATAAAACTGTTTATCTTTTCTGGTTTGCCGATGCAAGCAAAATCGAATTTTAGAATTTTATCTATACACTTAATAAAATAAACCTAGTATCTTATCCACTTACCTAGCTGGTATGTTGTTTTACCCATTCCCTCATACAGACGCATGTTGACAACTCTGTAGCAGACGACTTTTAAACAATTGTGACCAAAACTAAAATTGCTCATGATGAGCAATTTTACCTTTTGCCACAATGTTTTCAACTTGATTCCATAATTACACTTACCTTAAATGGAAATTTTCAAAATATTTAACTAAATATTTTGAAAGAGATTTGTTGTATGTGGGAAAGGGTTAAGAGTCAGTGTGGAAGAGTTGTTTATAGGACATAAACATCTGTATGAGACTCGGGGTAAACGTAAACAAGCGATTTAAAAAGCAATCTTGCACAAAAACTGATGACAAAAACTGTTGACTGATCTAAACAAACAGTAATTTTGTAAAAAGCAAACATAATATATTGTTTGGATAATTTATAGATTGTCAATAGAGCCCACACCCATTTTATAATGGCCTGCAGATTTGCAGTGAGAGTTACTCACAAGATAAGCCATTTTAACTGCATATAAAAACTGTATGAAAGAATCAAGAATTTCAAGGACAGTTCTTAACCCTTTCCCCCATACGACAATTCTGCAGCAGACGACTTTGAAAACATATTGGCAAAAATGTAAAATATCTCCATAAATGAGAGTTAAAACATTAAATCGAGTTGAAAACATTGTGGCCAAAGGAGAAATTGCTCATCATGCTGTCTGCTGCTATTGCGTCAAAATACGTCTGCAGGTGTAGTACCAGTATTTTTGCTCTTGAAACTTGAAAGTTGATGACATTTATGACCTTGGAGGACACAAACCCTTGAGATTCGCGCGCAGCTATAAAGTTCATGAAACTCAATTATTGAAACATTTCCGTATGTTTGGAACTATTACGAACTTGAATAGGAAACTTTTTTTCGTCTTCACTCTGAACTTTTCCCTATTACACATGCAACGAATCTGCATCACAAGACTTAGACAACATCAAGGCATGTATTTATAAATATGCAAAATCTCAATAAATGAAAATATAATTACTGAATAAAGTAATAAAACATTGAGGCAAAAGGAGAAATTGATCATTATCAGCATATTTGTTTTCATTAGCAACACTATTTTTTTCAAAAGTGGTCTGCTGCAGATGCATCTATATGAGGAATTGATTGTTTGGTGTTTTACATCTCTTTCAACAATGTTTCAGTTATATCACAGCGTTTCCTGGGTATTTAGTACTAACTGGTCCATTTATCCTTACACCTAAGCCAGTCAGCAGTATCGCTAACCCAACAACCCTGAGCACAAAAAAAAAAGGCAACCATTACTTTTATTGTCTTTGGTAAGACCCAGCCGGGGATCAAACCTGTGACCGCGAACCCGAGGCAGACTCTTTACCACGACACTGTAACAGAGGCGATCTCCATAAGAGGAAAGGATAAATGATATTTTGGATCATGCAGAGATGTCTTTAAATTTCTGCACACTTTATATCAGGTCAATTCATGTATTTCTAAAATATTTAACCCTCCCTTTCCCACATATATAGCTAGACACTGTCTGACGTACACCTGTGAAGCAGACAACTTTTGAAAACTTTGTGGTAAAAGGACATTAATGTCTCCAAATGCCTCCATTTGCCACAATATTTTTGCCAAATTGTTTCCAACACTTTTCAATAATCATGCATACTTTCATTTACAGAGATGTTTCTGTATTTTGACCTCTAGATGTTTTCAAAGTCGCCTGCTGTAGATTTTCGGTATGAAATGGTTAAATGAATGTTTTCAGTCTATTCAGTTCTATTCTAGTATGTGCAGAGTGATACATCATCGTAAAACACTATTAGCATAATAGCAGGTGACATACTCCCTTTTGAGTGTTTAAAGAAGGGGGAAAAGGTCTTTTTTATAAACATTCAATCTCACTTCATTTTCAGTATTCTTCATTGGATACTTAACCCTTTCCAACCTATAGATGCCTTCTGACGCCTATTGAAAACATTGTGGCAAAAGACAAATAGCTCACAATGAGCAATTTCTTCTTATGCCACAATGTTTTCAACTCTTTTCTATGGTTAAACAACCATGTTGAGATTTTTTACAGTTTTGCCTATATGATTTGAAAGTCGTCTGCTGCAATTTTGTTGTAAGTGGGAAAGGGTTTAATAACTGAAAACATTTTGAATGCAACTGTAAGGTCATCATCATTGCTTGCTGTAATTACACCCTTTAAAAGCTGAATTTAAACAAAAAATGGACTTGTCCAGCTTTGCTTCTCAGAAGAGTCCATAGCCATGGATCTCTTGGATAATATCAAGATAAAATGTTGAGTTTTAAGCAGCCAACAGTATAGTCCAGCTAAAGCTGTAAGATGGTGCAGAATGCGCCGGCTGGTCTCGCTCTTTAGTGGTCGCATGGCTGAAGTCCAGATCGATAAGGAGTGGTATACAGATCTTTTCCTAACAGTATCTCCCTTATTATCAAACTAAATTTGTTGTGGTCCTTGTGGATACTCAATGAAATGAGTCCTTAGAGTACCAACAACATAAGAGTAATAGGGTCAAATAAGGATTTTGTGAAAGACGTCCACGCCCTTTATCTCTTCACAGGCTTCACAAAATGGTTTCCAGCAATCACAAGGTTCAGTAACCTTATATTGTTTGAACTCATACAAGCATCACAATCGCAACACAACAATGATGAATTATACCTCAACCAACAATTCAGCAAAGAAATTTTTGAGACTGCAACAAAAGATCACTTTATGAAGACCTCCGTATAGTTATCTGGACCTGTGCCTTTGTGCTGCGAGGTGATGAACGAAAACCAAGATTGTGTACATATCAACTAAACTCCATCCAAAGAATGCAGTTGAAGAGCAAGACATACATGTTACAACATTAGCTGTACGTGTCAAGCAAAATTGGGCGGCCTTGTGGGTGTTTCCCCTATATTATTATCAAAATGTTATCCATTTCCAACATACAGACTTTGCAGCAGACCACTTTTGAAAACATTATGACAAAAGGAGAAATTTCTGATCTTGAGCAATTTCTCCTTCCGCAAGAATGTTTTTCAACTCTATTTAATATATAATCATTCTCCAAGTTTTAAACAGATTTTCCAATGTTTTGCCTAGTTGTGTTCAAAGTGATCTGCTGCACATTTGCTGTTTGAGTGTGCGAGAAGGGTTAACCATTTCCCTCATACGACAATGATCATATTTTGTAAAAAAAAAAATGAAAATCTCTTTAATTGAATGGATAAACTATCACTAAAATTGGAAAAACATTGTGGCAAAAGGATAAATTGCTTGTTTTGAGCAATTTCTTTTTTTGTCACAATGTTTTCAAATAGCCATCTGCTGCAGAGGCGTCAGAAAGTGTCTATATGATGGAAAGGGTTAAATGTAGAAAATCTCTATAATTGACAGTATAACCTTTTCACAAGAGTTGAAAACATTCTGGCAAAAGGCGAATTTGCTCATGATGAGCAGTTTCTTTCCAAAAGGGTCAGAAAGTGCCTATAGCTTTATATATGGGAGAGAGTTTAAAACATGTATGAGCTAATAAAAGGTACTTAATCCCTCGATCCCCACCCACAGCCCACACAATCTATCCCTTTACATTCCCTGATAATGGATGTTATCCTTTCCCACATGTATACAGACACATACTTTATGACGCATATAACCCTTTCCCTCATAGGACAATTCTGCAGCAGACGACTTTGAACGTATTCTGTCAAAACATAGAACAGCTCCATAATTGAATGGAAAACCTATGACGAAAAGTGGAAAACATTGTGGCAAAAGGAGAAATTGCACATTTTGTGCAATTTCTTCTTTTGTCACTATGTTTTCAAAACGCCGTCTGCTGCAGAAGCGTCCGAAAGCGTCTATATGAGGGAAAGGGTTAATGCACTCTGCAGACAACTTTTGAAATCATTGTGACAAAAGAAAATTGCTCCTGATGATGTATGAGTTATTAATCTCTTTTTCCCACAACGTTTCCAACCCTATATTCAGGAACAGTAACATATACCTGTATGTTTAGAGATTTTTCACAGCTTCACCTTGACGTGTTAAAGATCGGCTGCTGCAGATTTGTGGGAAAGTATTTATCATCTTTAAAAAAATACTATTAAAATATAATTATTTTTCTTTACTTTTTCTCGCTATAATAAAGCTAGGTTATTTCCATGATTTCTTGAATTATCATAATATTATAAATCTTCAACAAATATTCCCAATTTTGGAGGGAGGAACATGCCTGTTAAAATTTCAAATTGACTTCCAACCGAGAATATAGGAAATAAAAAATTCTAACTTTGAAAACAAAAACAATATTATTCTGGGAAATGGATAAATGAAAATGCAACAGATCCACAGTTACTAAACATGCATACATGTACAAGCACCTTTTATAATGACAAAATGGGAAAAACCCTGCCAATCATTGGCTTACAGTAACTAATATTCCCAATCAATTTTCATTATGTGTTAACCCTTTCCCTCATATAGACGCTTTCGGACGCCTCTGCAGCAGATGGCTTTTTGAAAACATAGTGACAAAAGAAAAAATTGCTCAAAACAAGCAATTTCTCCTTTTGCCACAATGTTTTCCACTTTTAGTCATAGGTTATCCATTCAATTATTGAGATTTTCTATGTTTTGACAAAAAATGTTCAAAGTCATCTGCTGCATAATTGTCGTATGAGGGAAAGAGTTAACCATGAAGATATGTCAATCAAAGACAACAAGTAGATCATTATATTATCTAATTTACACAGGAGATCCACTGCCAATTCATTATCTCTGATGTGGTGTCAGATTGCTGCAGATGGACATGGCCATCTGGTCTATGTGAAATATAATTAAACCTTTCCCACATACAGATGCTTAAATTATGATGCCTCTCCAGCAAAGGACTTTTGAAAACATTGTGGCATAAGCAGAAATTGCTCATCATGAGCAATTTCTCCATTTGCCACAAAGTTTTCAACTCTGTTCCATAATTTTACTTTCATTTTTGAAGATTTACCAGTTTCATTGCCTAAATATTTTCAAAGACGTCTGCTGCAGAATTATTGTATGTGGGAAAGGGTTAATCAGAGTTCTCGATAGGGAAGTAATGCATGGTCTCTAAAAATCCTTATTCTGACCATCAAACTATATATAGGTTGTAGGTACATGTATTTTAACCCTTTCCCTCAAAAGACAATTCTGCAGCAGACGACTTCGAACGTATTTTGTCAAAAGATGGAAAATCCCTATAATTGAATGGATAACCTATGACTAAAAGTGGGAAACATTGTGGCAAAAGGAGAAATTGCTTGTTTTGAGCAATTTCTTCTTTTGTCACTATGTTTTCAAAAAGACGTCTGCTGCAGAGGCGTCAGAAAGCGTCTATATGCAGGTTTTTTTTACACTAGGCTAAAAAAAAAAATATGTGTGGTTCAGGTAACCCTACCTTCCCTATTTTTTGGGGCCGACCCTAGAACTTTTTATCGATTTTGGGAACTAAAATAATTGAGTACGAAACTGAAACGCTTGGAAAGCGTTTATCGATCGTAATAAAACAAACATGGCGGCGGCCACAGTGTTCACCGTGACGGTAGAAAACGCGTCCATTGGCCCTTCAAAACGAATTATGAAGGCAGTCATCAACTCATCTACCGTCGGGGAAGTTTTTGCAAGAATTATTCCATATATTGATGAGATGTCTTGAATGTGCATATAGCACACATTTGTAACCACTTACGTCTGTAACAACTTGCAGCAGACAACTTGCTTCTGAAGAAAAAAAAAAAAAAAAAAAAAAAAAACTTCCTACCTACCCTTTTTCTTTGACCAATGTTACCTGAACCACACATATTTTTTTTTTTAGCCTTATATAACAGGGGCCGTTTAACGGCCCCTTCCCCTCGGAAAAAATATAAATTCCCCTCCAACAATTTTTTTTTTTTTTTTTTTTCATATTTTACACAATGGACCTGTATTATTCGGGGGTTGTATAGTTATGTCCCTTGAATAACTGAAAAATGCTTTGACATGTTTCGTAAATCTTCAAAACTGAATGAGCCAGAATCACAAAACTATACAGGAGTGTTCACCAGGCAGCACGCCAAGTTGTGCATATGGTCCTTGACTAACTATAGTCTACTGTAAGAACACTTAGAACAGAGCCTGAGGACTAGATAAGGAGTAGTGAATTGGTCTTCCTTATGACTCCACTAAAACCTATGTTATGGGTACTCAAAAGAATCGTCTCACTTGGGACGTTTCTTTTGAGTACCCACAACATAGGGTTTGAGGTTCAAAAAGCCATCATTCTGCTATAGGGGCAACTAATACAGACACATTTTGACGCATCCGCAGCAGACGACTTTTGAAACCATCGTGACAAAAGGAGAATTTTGCTCACATAATTGAACAATTTCCCCTTTTGCCACAATGTTTTCAACTGTATTCGATTATTTTACTTTCAATTACACATGATTTACGAAGATATTTCAAAAATCGTCTGCGGCATATTTATTGTACAACCAGTATGTGGGGAAAGGATTATGGCAATAATATGAAAAGGTTAATCAGCAGTTATGTTTTAACCACAATATCCTTAACACGTTACCTTTAATTACCACAAACCATAAAGTAGCAGCAGAAGGGTCTGAAAACATCTAGATAAAAACGATCTCTAAAAATGATAGTACAGAGACAGTGTGTTTATATGTCTCTGGATAATATAATTATTGAATAAAAAAAATAAAAAATAGTGGCAAATGGAGAAATTGCAAATTTCTCCCTTTGTCACAATGTGTTGAATAGTCGTCTGCAGCAGATACGTCAAAATGCGTCTGCAGCTTGAAAGAGTTTTAAAATTACCAAACCCGAACAATGTTCTTCTCACTGGAACTTAATTATAGTGATTGAGAAAAGGCTGGCTATTAAAGGTGCAAAATACCGTGCTTATAGTAACATTTTCCACAATGTTATCTTGGGAGTAAACAAAAGAGTAACATATCTGTTTAAAACAACTGAATTATTTTACATTGATTGCAAAACGTGCAAGCTTTCAGCTTATATTAATCTCTCTCGATGTCTGCTTCCTGGAGACTTAACCAGTACTCGCGCCCTTTGTGTGGAAAAATCCTAAAGGCAGAACTCGCTTATCACCAGACAAGATCCCAGGACATTCTGTATGAGAGGTTGAGGCTCCCTATCACTACATGTCTCATGTCTGTCTTCCAGTATTACATTGATCAGATGTAGTGCTACATTTTCCACTATGTTACCTAGGGACTCGGGGAATAAAAGGGTAACAATATTGACAGCCAAAAATGTATCTATATTTCAATCAAGGTGACAGCTGTAGTGTGTTCAGTCGCCCGGAAAATATCCCCCTCATTTCATATTCATATGAGACATGCCCTATCAAAACAAACCATCGGACATTTTGCAAGTATTGCAGATCCAAATCATCCCTTGTATATGCATTGTTTAATTTGAGTCTGCTCTGTTTGTCATGCACCTACTCACAGAAGTAAGCATTGTTAAAAAACTTCACAACAAAGTCAAATAATTCGTCAGATTTCATGGATGTGAAGTAAGGTGCTCATCTACACATGTCATAAATATATGCTATACATAAGGTTTGTTTCCTGGAGCATCATATTCCAGAGCAGGCTATATAATATCATATTTTGTTTACCCTTTATCATCCATACAGGATTGTAACATTCATTGTACCTGTTTATTTGTTTCAAGGTCACGTAAACAAAACAAAGATGTTCTTACTAAAGTTACAGATTTATTTTTACTTGAAACTAACGATTCGAACTTGAAGAATTAAAATCTATATTAATTCTGAATACAAATTTAAACTGTCTCCATCAAAATGAAGTAACACATTAATGTAAATTTTTGCATACACAGTCTGATGCACATGAAAGTGTACCGTAATATGCAGTATAATAATTGGATCTCTTCAGTTTAATGAAAAACGCGGGAATTCATCTAAATCTTTTTACCGCCATTTTTATGGCTATGGGGAATATATTATTATAACCACAGCTCTAGATAAGGGGCTTTTTCATGTTCTAAAATCCTTATTTGATACTAAGACCCTATGTTGTGGAACTCAAAATAATCAATATTGATTGAGTAATAATTAAGAGAGATATATTATGGGGGGAAGACCTGTGTTTACTTCCACTTATCTAACATTTTGTTGTTGTTTTTATTAACTCCTTCTTTGAAATAAGTCTTTGAGTACCCACAAAATAGGATAAATTTGGTCGAGTTATAAGAGAGATATTGTGGGGAAAAGACCTGAGTCTACTCCCCCGTATTTAGTCCTCAGTATCACACAATCTAGACCCAGTTTGGAGGGTTTATTACTCATACTCATTACAATTTGACCAATCTGATGACTACCCACAACATAGTGTTTCGCTGAGAAAATCAGGATATCATGACAATGATGTCATGCATACAAGCCTATATTTGAAAGAAAACAGGCCTTCACTCATACATTATCTCTGCAGGGGAGGACTTCTTTTGCCCAGATGTTTACTGTGGATTTTTTGTTAATGGGAAATTGATAAACCCTATTTTGTAGTTTTCAAATATTTTTCTCTTGGGACCTATATATCTATTGGATACAGAGAAAAACAATTGGAGTACCCACTTCATAGGTTTAAAAGGTCAGGTAAGGAATTTAACACATGAAATTCGCCCCTTCTATATGGGGTAGATGGTACAGCATCCACCCTGTGAGTGGAAAACCACTGGTTCAATCCTGTGTCCGGTCATACCATCCCCTCGGAGGAAAGTTGGTGCACAGTGCTGTGGTCGTGTGATAGCATTAAATTGCAACTGGTGTATCGTGTCAGGATAAATAAATACTGGTAGCACTGTTAATTACTCAAGAAATGCTGTGACATGAGTGAAACACTGTTGAAAGTCTTAGTGGCACAAAACACCATCGAAACAAACAAGCCAAATCTGATGACAGACCTTAAAAGCCACGAAGTTCACATTTATTCATATCTGCATGGGTCTCTCATTTATAAATGCAAAAAGAGCTTCCTGTGGATCAGCAAACTTCGCAATAATAAATTAATTCATGAGTAAAAATGGTCCCGCTGTGCAGAATGATAAAAACCTTGATGTTATAGCATAAAATGAATCACTTGAACCACACAGAGCTGAATAAGGAAAACTAGGTTCTTACTGTTTTACCCTTTTCCACAAACAACAAATCAGCAGCAGACGACTTGGAAAACACATCTAGGTTTCATCATGGGAAATCTCTGTGATGGTAATTTCAATTATTGAAAAGAGTTGAAAACATTCATAGCAAAAGGAAAAAAAAATGCTCATATATTATAAATGAGCAATTTCTCCATTTGTCACAATGTTTTCAAAATTCATCTGCTGCTAAGGCTTAAGAAAGTGTATGTATGAGGTAAAGAGTTAAATTCTGCTTTGTACTCTTAACCCTATGACGTGTGTACTCAATTTTAATTTTTATTGAAATTTCTTTCGAATACCAACAACATAAGGTATAAGTTTCAATGCAACCAAAAGTGATATTATCAGAGGAAATTAAGACCTGTTTCCTCGTCATTATCAAAACCTCTATTAATTTACTCCCTTTTCTCACTTGCAGCACATTTTGACCCTTTGAAAACATTATGTCGAAAGGAGAAATTGTTCTTGATGAACAATTTCTCCTTTTGCCACAATGTTTTCATTTTGATTCATTCAAAAATACTTTCATTTAAAGCAATTTTCAAAATTTCTACCTAGATGTTTTTTCGAACTTGTCTGCTGCAGAATTGTTGTATGTGGAAATGGGTTAAAGTGTGTTTTTTAGTTGAACACAGCATTGACAGAATTACTAAGGAGTATTTAATAATCACACAAAAAAAATTGTTTCTTTAGAACACTAAGTCTTGCAAGTTTGAAAATAGAGCTTGAATATCTAGAAAATATAGATAACAGCAGGAGATTTATAAACTGTGATTGGTTAACCCTTTCCCACATACAATAAATCTGCAGCAGACGAATTTGAAAACATGATGACAAAAACCTAAAAATCTCCATAAAAGATAGCTTTGTTGTTAAATAAAGTTGAAAACATTGAGGCCAAAGGAGAAATTGCTCATCATGAGCAATTTCACCTTTGGCCACAATGTTTTCAAAAGTTGTCTGCTGCTATTGTGTCAAAATGCACCTACAGGTGGGAAAGGGTTACATTTTGAAGACTAAATCCATGAGTCCCTCATTTACATATAACCCATGAACTTACTCAGTTCCTCTTTCTCTGATATATTTACATAAATTTTACATTCTTGACTAAATGTGAAAATCTCCATAAAATGAGAATTTATTTATAAAATAGAGATAGCATTTCTCACAATGTTTTCAAAAGTTATCTGCAGTAGATGTGACAAAAGGAGTCTGTAAAGAGTTATAAGAACTTAAATATCTTAAAAGTTGTCTGCAGAGGACTCTTAATAAGTTAAGAGGGTGTAAAAAGGTCTTTTTACCCACAATATTTCTCTTATAACTAAACTCAACCAACTCCTATGTTGTTGGTACACAAAAGAATCGTCTCACTGTGATGATTTTTTTGAGTACCCACAACATAGGGTTTGAACGTCAAATAAGGATTTTAAAATTTGGAAAAATGCCCCTTATCTAGAGCTCTGTATCAGCTTTAAAAATATCATAAATGTAATTTTGATACAAACTTGCTAACATGTATTAAATGCCATTTTAAAATTTTCAAAGCTCTTATAAAAGATTATGACTGAGAAACAGGAAAGAAAGCATTGTTTGAATATGTTGACAAATAACTGATAATGAACAAATATTTGCTCAGGTCATCTGCTTCAAGTGATGCAGTTCTGTCAGACATTGCTGTCTATCAGAATGAAGTGTTTTGATCCTTTCCAAAATACAACAAATCTTTAGCAAATCTTCAGCAGACGCCTTTAAAAAAGATATAAGCAAAGATATGTTAAATCTCTTTAAATTTAAGTATTATTATTGAATAGATTACGAGTTCAAATATTGTGGCAAAAGGAGAAATTGCCCATGGTGAGAAATTTCTCCAGTTACTACAATGTTTCAAAAGTTGTCTGCAGCAGATTAGACAAAATGCATCTGATTAACCCTTTCCCTCATATAGACGCTTTCTGACGCCTCTACAGCAGACGACTTTTTGAAAACATAGTGACAAAAGAAGAAATTGCACAAAACGTGCAATTTCTCCTTTTGCCACAATGTTTTCCCCTTTTTGTCATAGGTTATCCATTCAATTATGGAGATTTTCTATGTTTTAACAAAATAGGTTCAAAGTCGTCTGCTGCAGAATTGTCGTATGAGGGAAAGGGTTAAGCCCTTTATCCCTTTCCCTATTCAGTATTAATGATGACATTCTTAATAACATTGAGTATACGACAGAAAATGTGAAATGGATCAAAGCATGCAATTTCTCAGTTTTCAACTCTGAATTCAATTATTAAAGTTAGAATTACGACTTCAAAATACAATGGTGTGATTGTCAGGTGTCAGGAAAAGAAAGACTTTTAAAACATAATATTTGGTAAAGGATTAAGCTCTTCTAACTGTGTCTTAAATTATTCAATTCTGCAACAGCATTAGAAAACATGAATGTATTATTACTGAATATTATTCAACTCACTGTTGAAAACATTATGGCAAAAGGAAATATTGCTCATAAGCAGCAATTTCCCCTTTTGCCAAAATATTCAAGTCATCGCTGTAGATGCAACAAAATATGCCTGAATTATCGGAAAGGGAGGGTAACATAATGTGCGGTAAACAACACTTTACATTCAAAGAGTATTCACAACTATTTAAGTGTGCCTAGGAAGTAAGCAATCAGTTTTGAAGGATGACATCTTCACTTGTTACATATTTACTTTATAAGTGGCTTGTTATGCACAAAACCTGGAAGTCAATGCTCCTCACTCAAGAGCTCTAGATAAAGGGCATTTTTCATGTTCTAAAATACTTATTTGACATTCAAACCCTATGTTGTGGGTACTCAAAAGAGTCGTCTCACTGAGACAATTCTTTTGAGTACCCTGTAACCCACAACATAGGACTTGGTTGAGTAATACGTGTGAAAGCTTGAGCCGAAGGCTCGAGCGAAGCACGCCTATAGGTTATACGTACGAACACATCATACGAGATCAAAACAACGAGAATTCAGTACAATCTTACTGTTTTTCACATATCAAATCTCAACCCCATAGCACTTTTTTTCGGCCATTTTGCTTCCGGTCTTACTGGTGAATGTAGAGCGCCTATGTAATAGAGAGTGAGAGCGCCTATGTAATAGAGATTGCCAAATGTGACGTCATTGCAACGAAAAGTAACGTCATTGTAAGGCAAGTAATAAATAAATAACAAAAGGAAAACGACAGGAATGGTAGGAAAAGATAGTTTGACTCGTCACAAATGGATTTCATTCACTGGAAGGACTTTATGAAGGCTAAGTCGACTATTCTTTTGTACCTGTCATCATTATTTCATGGATTTTATATCTTTGCAATATAGAGAAGCAATAAACACTTGAAAATGATTGTAAATAATTTCAACGGAAGTTATCGTTCGTTATACTGGCCTCGGATATTATTTTAACTGAAAAGGACGAACAATTCTGTTTCTGTATCGGCATAGCTTCATTTCAAGGTAAGCTATTTATTATATCAATAATTTGCTTAAAAATATAACTTCATTTCTAAATTATTTGTTATATCTGTTGGGAACGATCCACGATGCTTTCGTCACATCGCGTGACGTCACATGGTGTGTATCGTTTATGACTGTATCTGTCATTTGAAGCCGAAGCCGTCTTGTCAAATGTTGACTCCACTCAAGAAAATAGCTATTAAAACTATCATATCTTCGACTGTCTAGTTGTATTGACTTTAAGACGTTTATCTATTTATTGCAGTAAATGTAGCAAACAAACAAAACTACAGTCAATTTCAAATTATTTGCCTTCAATTTACATTATTTTTTTACATTGTACAGTTTAACAGTTTATGTCTATGACCTAGTCTTTGTCAAATCATGAAAGTATGACCAGAATCAGTTCACCCTGATTTTGGGGTATACATAGTAAATGTCTTAATGTCTATATCCTCCAACCTGAAAGAGAGGAAAACACTTTCATGCCTTCAAATGAGTCTATTGTTTTAAAGAAATGATGTTATATGTGGACTATCAGTAAAACACATAACTTTTCTTTCAATAGGCTGAATTTCTAGTAGTTTCATATTTTTTTTTATCCAAAATTTGTTTATTGATCAAACTCAAATGAGTCCATTGTTTTAAAGGAATGATGTCATATGTGGGCTATCAATAAAACACATTACTTTTCTTTCATCAGGCTGAATTTCTAGTAGATTTATCTTTTTTTTTATCCAAAATGTGTTTATTGATCAAACTCAAATGAGTCCATTGTTTTAAAGAAATGATGTCATATATATGTGGACTATCAGTAAAACACATTACTTGTCTTTCAACAGGCTGCATTTCTAGTAGATTCATCTTTTTTTTAACCAAAATGTGTTTATTGATCAAACTCAAATGAGTCATGATTGTTTAAAAGAAATGATGTCATATGGGGGCTATCAGTAAAACACTTTACTTTTCTTTCAACAGGCTGAATTTCTAGTAGTTTCCTTCTTTTTTTTTTTATCCAAAATGTGTTTATTGATCAGATTGGACAAACTTGGTACTATTAAAGAATTTAAACATTATTTTCACTAGGTTATTTAAAATACTCTGCATGTATGTATTCAAACAATATTTGAAAAAGATTCAACATCTATTGACAGCACTATTTTCATACTTGGGAGCACAACAACCAATGATGTCATAGAACTCTTCAAATTGAAGAGCAAATGCAAAATAAAAGCCTTTTACGGTCACCGATTTAGGTCCGTCTATGAAACAGGGCAATGTACACTAACTATATCAAACTCAAATAAGGTAAAAACAAACTGAGCATTGAAATCTGTAGATAAAGAGGATCAATCTCTTTTTAATGACCTCACATAAGTGTTCTGTCCTCTGATATAACTGAAATACCACAGAAATGTATCTGTTTTCTATGTAATTTATTGTGAAATCCATTTTTCTGTGTGAAATTGTATAATCTATACAATAGAAATGGTAAAATTTAAATTGGTATACATTCATTGTAACAAAAAAAATCTTATACTTTACTGGTAATAAAAGTACACATATTTTCATGAACTGCTGCTCAAAATAAAAACCTATACTGTAGTTTAATGGTAAAACACCTGGTCTAACAAGAGTTCTAAGATCAAATCTCAGCAGGTACATGTTTTGAAAGAGGCAACTAAACTTAACAATGTATACATGAAACAATTATGTTGTGGGGAGTTGTCTTACTTAAACACTTATTACATTTTTATCCAGGCTTCTAGTGAAAATAGTTTACTCCCTGTACCCTTTTCAAAAGCTTTTATAATTGAGCAATAACAATTAAAAAAAGGAATGGTTATCAACATTGATAACTCTGAGAATCTGTACATATGTTCAAGGATTGATCCAGCTTTGATAACCGTTCTAATATCAAAGTTTTAACGAAATTTATACATCATATTTTTATAATAGAGCAATTTTAACATGATCACTAACAATGTTAAATTATTGCAAATTCTTCTGGAAAATCCATTTCTCTGTTTGTACTTTTTATAATTTCTTTATTTGCTATAAACATACTGTTTATTGTTTTATGCAATAAAATGTATATTGAATATATTGATCAGATCTTATATTATCCATTTTTTTTTCAAACAACATATTTCAGATACATGTATATATATTCAGTAACTGTTGTTGACACTAAGTCTGGTACTTATTAACAAATAATCTGATGCTGTTTTCATGTTTTACAAATTAAAAACCAGAAAAGGAGATAGGTGTTCAAAGTGAAAATGTTGTTGAATAGGAACATATTGTTCATTTTGGATATGTTCATTTTGGATCAATTACACCATTCCGACAATGTATTCGGATTAGTCACAGAAATCAAGTAATTTACATCAGACAAGGCCGGCTAAACTTTAACCTTTCCAACATACATCATTATAAATGGGACTTTTGAAAATATTTGTCAAAAATTACATTTTTCTCAGTCATCTTAAATTGTCTCAAGATTATACATTCAGCCAGATCATGCAAAGTTAGCCATCTGCCTTGTAAGATTGTTGTGTGGAGTAATGTTAAGCGCAAGTCATTCAATCAACCATGGTAAGAGTCAGTTTTCAATTATATGTATTACTAGTTTACAAATAACTGGCATTTGTAAAAATAAATCAGAACATTCTTCAATGCCTTCTAGTGTTGTTTTCCATCAACATCCTTGGAAATCTTACAGTCTATTACAATCCTGACCTAATAAAAAATAAAACAGATATATATGTACAAATTAAACTTAAATGCATGCTAAGTTTCATTTTTTTCAATATGTTTTTCAAATTCTGTTTTTGTAACTTAAATTTCTACAATTTGCCTATTAATTTGTTTCTTGTTGGGGGGCAGACAGTGCTTAATTAATTGTTCTTGCTTTCACACGACCTAGGCTTTGCCTATTAACATATTACAAGAAATATTGTGGGGAAAAGACCTGTTCACTCCCTCTTATCTAGTCCTCTGCTCACTGTTAGGTTGATTCTATTTTATTTTAAATTCTTTCCAACATGTGCAGATGCCTTCAGAAAATACTGTGGCAAAAGGAAAGATTTCTCTTAAATTGCTCATGATGAGCAATATTTCCCTTTCTGAAATCATCTGCTATAAAGAATCATTGCTAATGCAGGATACCAGTTACTAAAAAAAAAAAATTAAAAGGTTCTAGTTTAAATTATGTCTATTTGTTTTATCTATAAAAATCAACACATACAGAGAAAATGTAGAATATGTTTGAAAAGTGTGAAAAAATGATAAATTTCTACTTTCCCACAATATCTTAATTTCAAATTCGTTACTTAAACTTTCTTTTGGCGATTTTTTCAATATGTTGGCCTTGAAAGTTTCAAAGTCGTCCACAAAGCATATTTGTTTTATGTGCTAAACTATATAAAAAAAAATGTAATTATTTAAAGGGAAGGAACGGCCCAACCTTCAAAGTCAATTACAGGTAGGTTTACTAGTTTAACATCTAAATAAAATCCTAAAAGATGTCAACTATGCAACAATCAATCATATTCATCCAGGTTTATAACATGACATTATGAAAAAAGTGTTGTATTTACCTGAAATTGATGCCGGTTAACTATTCAATTAGTGTAGCTGGTTCACAAGAGTCACTTCCGGGAGTTTCACTTTTGTCCAAAGAGTTTCTGTCAGAGTAGACGTGGCGGAGTACTCTCCCTTTGTCTACATACAGAAATGGGATGACAGGAAATGTTAACATTTATTTTAGTCCAGACACATTCGACTGTGAGGTATAAAATTGATTTTGTCCGTCCATTTTGTAGTTCAAACTGACATGTTTATGTTTTAAATGTCATTTAATATCCTTAAAACCTGTCGTAAGGTTTTTGTTTCTATGTGTTGGACATTCGTAATCAATTTAGTTCGAACCTCAACATTATTTTTAAACAAAGTCGTTTTTCAACAATTACCTTTATATAAATAAAATAATTTTATCAGCTTAACTGTTTCATAAAATTAATAAATCAAATGTCAAATTTAGATAAGTGAAAGTCAAACAAAAAAAACACAGATTGGGATTGATAGATGAATGGATGTGGAGATTGGGATTGATAGATGAATGGATGCGGAGATTGGGATTGATAGATGAATGGATGTGGAGATTGGGATTGATAGATGAATGGATGCAGAGATTGGGATTGATAGATGAATGGATGCAGAGATTGGGATTGATAGATGTGTAACGAATATGCAAATTAGCATCACCGGTTCGAAGTGATGGTCTTAGGGTTAGATATATAAGGCAAGTGGACGCCCGGCACGTTACATTGGTGGCAGCGGTGGGATGAAGACAACTGCCATATTGGAGTTGCCTTACCCATGGGTTTCCCAGGCCAAGACTCGGGACGAGTCTTCTCGGAGTGGGAAGTATTGTAACGAATATGCAAATTAGCATCACCGGTTCGAAGTGATGGTCTTAGGGTTAGATATATAAGGCAAGTGGACCCCTTCAGGGTTAAGTATACTTTTCGCTGAAGGGATCTTCTGCGTCTTTAAGCCCGGCACGTTACAGATGAATGGATGTGGAGATTGGGATTGATAGATGAATGGATGCAGAGATTGGGATTGATAGATGAATGTATATGGAGATTGGGATTGATAGATGAATGTATGTGGAGATTGGGATTGATAGATGAATGTATGTTGGGATTGATAGATGAATGTATGTGGAGATTGGGATTGATAGATGAATGGATGCGGATATTGGGATTGATAGATGAATGTATGTGGAGATTGGGATTGATAGATGAATGTATGTGGAGATTGGGATTGATAGATGAATGGATGCAGAGATTGGGATTGATAGATGAATGTATGTGGAGATTGGGATTGATAGATGAATGTATGTGGAGATTGGGATTGATAGATGAATGGCTGTGGGGATTGGGATTGATAGATGAATGTATGCGGATATTGGGATTGATAGATGAATGGATGCGGAGATTGGGATTGATAGATGAATGGCTGTGGAGATTGGGATTGATAGATGAATGTATGCGGATATTGGGATTGATAGATGAATGGATGCGGAGATTGGGATTGATAGATGAATGGCTGTGGAGATTGGGATTAATAGATGAATGTATGCGGAGATTGGGATTAATAGATGAATGTATGCAGAGGTTGGGATTGATAGATGAATGGCTGTGGTGATTGGGATTGATAGATGAAAGAATCCGGAGATTGGGATTGATAGATGAATGGATGCAGAGATTGGGATTGATAAATGAATGGATGCGGAGATTGGGGTTGATAGATGAATGGATGCGGAGATTGGGGTTGATAGATGAATGGATGCGGAGATTGGGATTGATAGATGAATGTATGCGAAGATTGGGATTGATAGATGAATGTATGCTAGATTGGGATTGATAGATGAATGGATGTGGAGATTAGGATTGATAGATGAATGAATGTGGAGATTGGGATTGATAGATGAATGGATGCGGAGATTGGGATTGATAGATGAATGGATGCGGAGATTGGGGTTGATAGATGAATTGATGCGGAGATTGGGATTGATGAATGAATGGATGAGGAGATTGGGTTTGATAGATGAATGGATGTGGAGATTAGGATTGATAGATGAATGGATGCATATATTGCCTTTGGGATTGATAGATGAATGGATGCATATATTGCCTTTGGGATTGATAGATGAATGGATGCAGAGATTGGGATAGATAGATGAATGAATGCAGAGATTTGGATTGATGAATGGATGGAATCATAGATATATGAATGGGATAGGTGAGTGAGTGATTGAGTGAAATAGCTCTGTCTGATTGAATGAATGAATAAACAGTATATAAGACGTAAATTTATCAATATAACTACTATTCAAGTTAGTACATTAGTACACCTCATGTTTGTGCTTTTAAAGGTGCTGATGGAGATGGAGATCAATATTTTGTAATGTTGAAACCTGCAAAAATTGCTAATAGTGACAACAAAGTAAGAAATAAGTAACTAGTTCAAAACTATTTTGACAGTAAATATTGAAAAACTGTCAATTGAAAGTATGCCTACCCAGTATAAACGAACCATAAAGGATCAATATTTAGATGTTTATGGAACTGGAAAGTGAAATTATGACTCATTTCATCCAAGAATTATGGTTCTAATATTTCAAGACAGCTTTTGAACAGTTTTAAAACTTTGACTTTAATATCCATTTTCTGGAGTTCAGCATCTTTAAAGGCTATAGTCACAACTATTATGATTTAATTCTGTTGATATAATATAAGAGATCTTCCTTTCTTACTATGCCTTGGTGATGTAGTGTTAGAGCATCCGCTTTGGCTGCAAGAGGTCGTGGGTTCGATCCCCAGCCAGGTCATCCAAAAGAGTTTAGATATGGTAGTAATTGCTGACCTCCTTGGTGCTCAGCGTTGTGGGGTTAGCATTACGACTGACTGGCTGGTGTCAGGATAAATTGACCAGTATAACTGAATACTTACCAAGGAAATGCTGTGATATAATTGAAAATTGTTGAAAGCCGCATAAAACACCTAACAATCAATCAATTAATCAATTTAACTATGCATGAAATGACCTTGCAGAAAAACAGTTTAAAAAAAGAATTCATTTTATTGAACATTAAATGAGATTTGCACTTATGAATATGTATTAAGTTTTTCTCACATATTTAAGATGCTGTCTGATGTCTCTGCAGGAAATAACTTTTGCCACAAAATGCTTTCAACATTTTTTCGATTATAATACTTTCATTTAAAGACATTTTCTATATTTTTGGCTCGATAGTTTTGGATCTGCTGCAGATTTGTTGTACCTGGGAAAAGATTAAACTCCCATGATGACTTGAATGATATATTGTATGATATCTCTTTACAGAAGCAAAGCATTGGTCAAAGACCCAATCTCAGAATCCAGAGGTATCAAACTTGACCATGTATAGTTACCACTGGAATATCTCTTCATTAATTAAAGAAGAGTTGTAAATCTACTCCAAACATGCTGATTGATTTCTGCCATCACAGCGTTGGTTCTACAATCAAGACAGACAAGGTGTCCTTTGATGGGTATGAGATCAGTAATCTAGTATCATCCAACACACAACATAAACGTCAAGGTTTTATATCAGACCATTTTGTCAAGCCCCCAGTTAACATCACCGTACAATTTCCATGTAATATATCAGTGTACCAAGTGGTGATTGATCCGGTTATTGGACGCCAACAGTCTCTTGACCTTAAGATTTTTACAGCAACCAAGCGTCTTAGTGATACATGGTTATATGATGGTGACAACAGCACAGTTAATAGTGATGGGGTTATATTTAACAATGTCGCGTTCATCTCACAGGAAAATCCGATTCTGATTTGTGTACAGAACGGCCATTTTAATGAGAGACGGTCATGGGGGAAAGATGATAGACAGAGTTATATGAATAACGGTGTGACGGGTGAGTTGCGCTCACGCAAACAAGGGGCCCTCAGTAATGTCAGCCATTTAAATATCTGCGTTTTTCGGACTAAAAGTGGCAGCTCTGTGGCAATTAAAAGACTTGAAATCTGGGGTATACCTTCCTCTACTGTACCCCCTCACTTACAGGAAAAATTGAAGAAACACTACAGTAATGCCGTATTCCCTCCTTTAAAATCATACAATACCACACCAATTTCACACATAAGTGAATCTGATGGTGCCCCATCTTCAGATAGCCATATAAACAAAAGTACAGGACCTGGTGTCATTGGCGAGGAATTTGTTATTCCTGAAGATTTCATAGATGAAATAACATGTGAAGTAATGGCTTGTCCTTTACTGTTACCATCAGGAAAAATAATAGACCAGTCAACTCTGGATAAATTCGTGAACTCAGAGGCTTCATGGGGCCGGCAACCTAGTGACCCCTTTACAGGGATGGAGTTTACTCAGGGGAGACAACCCCTACCAAATACTTCACTGAAGGCTAGGATAGATGATTTCACCTTTAAACATGCTGACAGATTAATTGTAGCGAAAACACTGGGTCGGGCGGATAGATTGGCCCCAGAGAGTGTCACAGCTAGTAGACTTATTCCTGTGCCTAAAATGAAACAGTTGAGTAGCAGTTCACATGTATGTGTCACAGCTAGTAGACCTAATCCTGTGCCTAAAAAGAAACAGACGAGAAGCTGTTCAGATTCACTTATCAATCATAATAATACATTATCGACCATTCCCAACAAAGATTTTAAACCTGTCTACAGACCGAACAGTAGAAAGAGGAAGGCTGCGGATCAGGATGTGCTATCAACAATGTCAAAGTACAGTAGACCCTCATCAGATACAGTTACTGCAGAAATGAGTGATAAAATCAACAGAAACGCTGTCCTGAATCCTAGTGGACCAGCATCTAAAACAGCTGCCATAGAAATAAACATTGATCAAATTGGCAAAAGTTGTGTCCTAACCCCAGCTAAATGTGACTTACAAAATGAACCAGTTATCTCAAATCACAGTACATCAACCATCAGAAAGACTAGTAACCATAGAGCAGATTTAAGTTGTAGTCTGGACGACGCTTTAAAAGATGCACTTGGAGGTTTGCCGTCTTTCACTAATAACATGCATAACTCCAATGAAAAGAATTCTCATACTGTACAACAGACGGGTAAAAAGGGTGTAGAAAAGACTAAACATGATTTTGTTTGTAACATGTGTGGAATTGACTGTAAGATGGCAGATTTAATCAAATATAAACTGTCTTGTGGACATTTGATTTGTAGAACCTGTGTAAATAACCAGAAGAGAGAGGCCATGTTTTGTAATTTATGTAGAAGCAGTTACACTCGTAGTGAACTTGTTCGAGTGTTTTGATTCTGTTCTGTAGTTATTTGACTTTTTCCCACATACAACAAACATCCAGCAAATGACTTTGAAAAACATCTCGGCCAAAAAATGGACGATTTAGAACTACAAACGAAAATATGGTTACTCAATGGAGTTGAAAAGTTGTGTGTTGCAAATATATATGTTGACCCGTTTTAACGCATCTGCAGCAGAAGACTTTTGAAAACAATGTGACAAAAGAAGAAATTGCTCAAAACAAGCAATTTCTCATTTTGCCTCAATGTTTTCAACTTTTACTCTTAGCAATGATTAAACCTTCATTTATGGTGTTTTTACCTAGATGTTTTCAAAGTTGTCTGCTGCAGATTTTTTGTATGATGTTGGAAAGGGTTAAAGTGTGTCTGCATGTGGAAAATCGGGTTGAAAATACTATGGCAAGAGGAATAATTGCTCATTATAACCAATTTTGCTTTTTGTCACAATGTTTTAATGAGACACCCACTGCAGATACGACAAATCAGCAGCAGATGACTTTGAAAAATACCAGAAAAAAAATAGTTACTCCCATTAGATGAAAATACAATAATTTAATAAGAGTTGAAAACATGGTGACAAAGGAGAAATTGCTTGTTTTGAGCAATTTCCTCTTTTGTTGCCATGTTTTCAAAAAGCTGTCTTCTGCAGAGGCATCAGAAAGCGTCTATATGCGGGAAAGGGTTAATGCTGACAAAGAAATGATAGTTCACCATTAGCCACTGTTGCAAGACTATTCATGGACGAGTAAATAATAACAAATAGCATTAAGTAAACTAAAATACGAGGTTAATCAAACACAAACTTAACACTTTGGAGATGAATGAATTTCTTTAAAAATGTATCGTAACTAAGTATTTTCAAACAATCGCAGAAATTTCTCCTGCCATGTTTTCAAAAAGCCGTCTGCTGCAGAGGCTTTAGAAAGTGTCTATATAAGGGAAAGGGTTAATAGTTCTCTGATGAGATAATCTATACATACAGTCAAACTTGTCTCAGGCAGCCACCACAGGGAGAGTCAAATTGTGGCTGCTGAACACAGGTTACTTAGAGAAAGTCAAACAAAGAAGTAAAGTTTTGGTTTATCTTCATGTGGCTACTTAATTAACCCTTTCCCTCATACGGCAATTCTGCAGCAGACGACTTTGAACGTATTTTGTCAAAAAATAGAAAATCTCCTTAATTGAATGGATAACCTATGACAATAAGTGGAAAACATAGTGGCAAAAGGAGAAGTTGCACGTTTTGTGCAATTTCTTCTTTTGTCAATATGTTTTCAAAAAGCCGTCTGCTGCAGAGGCGTCAGAAAGCGTCTATATGAGGGAAAGGGTTAATAGAGGTGACCCAAAGAAAAGTTTGACTGTAGTTATAATAAATTTCTCCTTTTCTCGCTATGTTTTTAAAGTTGTCTGTATCTCTTTCCCAGTCAGAACCTCATTTATGCACATCAGAGGGAGACAGCTTCTGAAGACATCTTTGAAAAGGAGAACAAAGATAGGACCTTTTGGTCTAGAACTTTTTGGCCAGCCGTTTTATCAGATAGGACTTTTGGTTGGATAAAATAAGTAGATTTCTCTTGTTTTATTTAGAAAATTATACGATATACACCCAATGTTAACGTATTACAATATTTATACATGTAATTCTATTTTTCACTTTTACAAATTGAAAACAGTAAGAATAACATGTCATTTTGTTACACAAAAGGCAACTGTAAAAAGAATAAAAAATATTATAAAAATTAAAGTATGTGTTTGCAACAGATGACTTTTGAAAATATTGTCGGTATAACTCCTCACAATATGTTTATGAATTGTATGCTACAGAATTAACAGATATTGTTTCTAACAAGGAATATCTTAATAATAGCACTTTTAAATTAGCACATATTTAGCTTGTCTGTTTTCGAAGAAAAAAAGTTGGGCTATTGTGATACCCTTGGCGTCGTCTGCGTTGTCATCAGAAAACTTTATTTGAACATAGTTTGTCAAAAAATAGAAAATCTCTATAATCTCTATAATGGAATCATCGTTTTGAGCAATTTCTTCTTTTGTTACTATGTTTTCCAAAAGGCGTCTGCTGCAGAGGCGTCAATAAGCGTCTATATGAGGGATAGGGTAAAAGTCTTTGATATGACCCTACCGTAGATCAAACCAATGACCTTCCAGACCCAAGGCTCTATCAATACACCGTCGAAGCAGTATCTACTTACCCACAAAGTATCTTAAAGATACGGGCATACGTCCCTTTCTTGTTTTTGAAGGATATGAGGGAAAGGGCTAATTAACCTTACCTCATAACTCAAAATCAGTTACAAATATTAAAATGAAACTTGGTACACATGTTCCTAGAAACAATACACATGTATATACCAAGTCACATAACTCTTGCTTTAATAACTATTCAATTATGCCCCTTTATTTATACAAAAGGTTTAACCTTGCCCATTACTCAAAACCGTTCAACCTTTTCAAATCAAACTTGGTACACCTGTTCCAAGGAACAATAAGCATGTCTATACCAAGTCACATAACTCATTGTTACATATAGTTATACACATGAAAAAGCCAACTTAACCCTTGCCAACATGCAACAAATCTGCAGCAGATGACTTTGAAAACATGGTGACAAAAACCTGAAATATCTCCATAAAAGAAGTTGAAGTTGAAAACATAGTGGTCAAAGGAGAAATTGAGTCTTCAAAAGTGGTATTGCTTTAAAATGCAGGTGGGAATGGGTTAAAATGAGTAGAAGACATTATAGTCAATGAAAACATTATTCATTACAAGCATCACTTTTGATAGTTCGCCAAGCCCTAATAGCTCAGTTGGTAGCGACACAGGCTGTCAATCCAGGGGTTGCAAGTTTCAACCTCAACTCTGTCAACAGTCTTTCCTATGTCTTCAACCAATGGGCTAACAGTTTATATGAAAAATCAGCTTTTTGCTTGGAAAGACTATTATGAGATCCAGGAGTCACATGGATGGCTGAACTGGCCGCCGTGATATGACTGATTTTTAGCTCGACTTTTCGAAGAAAAGGCTAGGTATAGTCCTCGGCACCGGCGCCGGTGTCACACCTTGGTTAAGGTTAACACTTATTCACCATCATGACCTCCATCACAAAGACAAGAGGACATAACTCTGTCAAGGTTTTTGTAAGAATTATGGCCCTTATTTTAACTAAGAATTTCGGTTAAGTTTTTTGTACCAATTCACTTTTTTGCAAAACCATTACACACATGGCTTCGAAACTTACAACACTTTTTCACCATCAACCGCCAAGAATACATATCTCTGTCAAGGTTTTTGTAAGAATTATGGCCATTTTTCGCCTTAGAATTTTGGTTATGATTTTTGTACCACCCTACTTTTAGCTCACCTATGCACGAAGTGCAAGGTGAGCTATTGTGATCACATATTGTCCGGCGTCCGGCCGTCGTGCGTCGTCAACATTTGGGCTTGTTAACACTCTACAGGCTACATTTTGCATTCAATCTTCATGAAAGTTTATCAGACTATTCATCTCCATCAAATCTTGGACAAGTTCGAAACTGGGCAATATGAGGTCAAAGACTATGTCACTAGGTCAAATTGAAGGGAAATCTTGTTAACACTATGGAGGCCACATTTTCAACTTGAGCATGTTGAAACTTTATCAGAATGTTTGTCTTGATGATATGTAGGTCAAGTTCGAACATGGGTCATGTTGGGTCAAAAAGTAGGTCACTAGGTCAAATTGAAGGGAAATCTTGTTAACATTGAAGAAGCCGCTTGGAATTTGGTCAGAATGTTGAGCTGAATGATATCTAGGCCAAGTTCAAATATGGGTTATGATGGGTCAAAAAGTAGGTCACTAGGTCAAATTGAAGGAAAATCTTGTTAACCCTTAGAGGCCGCATATTTTGTCAGAATGTTTGTCTTAAAGATATCTAAGTCAACTTCAAATATGGGTCATATTGGGTCAGAAACTAGGTCACTAGGCCAAATTGATGGAAAATATTGTTAACTCTGTAGAAGCCGCATGTTTTGCTTCAGTGGCTTGAAATTTGGTCAGAATGTTGAGCTGAATGATATCTAGGCCAAGTTCATATGGGTCATGCTGGGTCAAAAATTAGGTCACTAGACCAAATTGAAGGGTAATCTTGTTAACACTATGGATACTGCATTTTTAAGTTGAGCATGATGGAACTTTATCAGAATGTTAGTCTTGATGATATGTAAGTCAAGTTAGAATATGGGTCATATTGGGTCAGAAACTAGGTCACTAGACCAAATTGAAGGGTAATCTTGTTAACACTATGGATACTGCATTTTTAACTTGAGCATGATGAAACTTTATCAAAATATTTGTCTTGGTGATATGTAAGTCAAGTTCGAATATGGGTCATATTGGGTCAGAAACTAGGTCACTAGGCCAAATTGAAGGAAAATCTTGTTAACTCTGTAGAAGAAGCATTTCTTGCTACAGCAGCTTGACATTAAATGAGAATGTTTATCTAAATGATATCTAAGACAAGTTTGAATATGGGTCATGTAGGGTCAAAAACTAGGTCACTAGGCCAAATTGAAGGAAAATCTTGTTAACACTTTGGATGCCGCATTTTTTTGCTTCAGCAGCTTGAAATTGGGTCAGAATGTTTGTCTGAATTATATATAGGTCAAGTTCGAATATGGGTCATATTGGGTCAGAACCAAGGTCAATAAAGGAAAACATTGTTCAAACTCCGGAGGCCGCATTTTTACTTTGAACAAGTTGAAACTTTGTCAGAATGTTGTTTGATGATATCTAGTCCATGTTGGAATATGGGTCAAATCAGGTAAAACAACATAGATCACTAGGCCAAATGAAGGAAAATCTTGTTAACACTGTGGAGGTTGCATTCAGAATAATTGTCTTGATGTGTTTTGCAATGCAGTAGATTGTATAATTAAGGTGAGCGATCCAGGGCCATGATGGCCCTCTTGTTTTCAAAACCATTAGTGATTTAGGTTATACACTTACAACACTTATTTATCATCGTTACCTCCATCAACGAAAATGGTACATAACATAAGTTATTCATACCAAATCAAATATTTTCAAAACAATTAGAGATATAGCTTAAACACTTACAAAAATCTTTTTACCATCAATACCTCCACCAACAACTCTTTTTCGACTTATAAAGTACTTTGCTTATAAATAATATGATAAAGTACTGGGTTATGTTTTCTCTATCACCCAAAAAAGTCTTGTTTTATTGGCAAGCACAAACAAGTCGACAGCTGTTGTTGTTGCTGTTGTTGTTGTTGTTGTTGTTCTAAATGGCTTTAAACACCAATTAATTAATCAATCAGTCAATTTGCATAGAATATTAGGTTAGCATTAAGGTTAGATTAGCATTTTTGCCTGTATAAGTTATTTATACACATGTAAAATATATTTACATTTACATTTTTACTGGCACAGTATGTTGTCATTTGCCTCTGAAGATATTTATACACATGTACAATCTATTTACTTTCACATTTTCACTGGCACAGTCAATTTGCCCCTGTGTCTTGGGGACGCCCAATAAGAATGGCAGCCACAGACTGACCTATGCTTGAACCGTAAAAGCCAGCTTAATCGGTCTGAACGTTGTGAGTCAATGCATCTCTTGAGCTCCAGAAGTTGGAATGGTATTGGGTTTATACCTTGTACATTTTTATCTCGTTGTAAATATAAGGTGTGGGACCAATATCATATTTCCTGTCTGCCACGATATGGCATTAGCTGTTGAAAGCAGGGTAAAACCCAATATTCGTTTTTAGCTCCAGCCAATTGAGCTTATGTCATGGCGAATTGTCTGTCTTGCGTCAACTTTTTGCTTCAAACGACTTCTCCTACCTAACCACTTGGCCTCTCAATGTCTTCTTCTCATTTTTTTGGATTCATGCAAAATTCTGGTGTTCGTGGCAACCGAAAAGAAATATTAGTGAAAACTTAAAAAATCTTCTCCTACGAAAGTTTAGAGCCGATTTTCAAATAATTTTGCAGAAATGTTCCTTGGGAGACCCTCTATCAGATTCCATCAAGCATGTTGATTGGTCAAAAAACATGGCCGCGAGAGGGCGGGGCTATTTTGATAGTATATGGTTATAGTGAAAACTTAAAAAATCTTCTCCAAAAGTGTCAGGCCGATTTTCAAATAATTTTGTAGAAATGTTCCTTGGGCGACCCTCTATCAGATTCCTTCAATCTATGTTGATTGGTTGATAAACATGGCCGCCAGGGCTGTTTTGCCTTATATGACTAAAGAGAAAACTTCACAAATCTTCTCCGACAAAAGAATCTGGCCGATTTTCAAATAATTTTGTAGAAGTGTTACTTGCCAAGCCATGTTGATTGGTTTTAAAATATAGCTCCCAGGGGGCGGGGGCTGTTAGCCTTATATTGGCTTGAGTGAAAACTGTAAAAATCTTCTCCTCCTACACTATTTTGCCGATTTTCACATACTTTTGCAGAAATGTTTCGTGGGTGACACTCTACGAGATTCCTTTAACCCATGGTGATTGGTCAAAAAACATGGCGAGCAAAGAGCGGGGCCGTTTGGAGATTTATTTTTTGCCTAATGGCAGTGGAGCGATATTGGCCCTCTTGTTTTCCTCATCTTTGGCCTGTTGTCCGTTCTTAAAGAAGTGCATTCGAGACTCATTGAACTCTCAGCTTGAAGAACTTCTATAAGTTTCCATATCGTTGGATTCGCTTGGTAGAGAAAAGAATGGAATTTGTTTTTCCATCCATCTGAGCTGTTATTTGTTCTAAGCTGATCTGACGTCGTTGTCTCGTGGACGTTCTATCGTGAAGGGCAAACATTCTATTGACCTAGGTTGGAAAGGTAATAGGAGTCCAGTAATGACATCTAATGGGAAAGGTGCCCAGCAACGTTATGTGGAATCGACCTACTCTAACAGGAGGTCTGCTTCTTCTGTTTGTTTCATGTGAAGCATTCCTTTGCCTACATCGTTTAATGGAAGGAAAGCAAGGGTCATTTTCACTTCATACTGTGTCAGCTAAAAGTTCAGAATTTCACTTGAACATCACCAAACACTAAAATCACTACCACACTCAAAACCGATAATTATTAATGAACCTCTTCAAGTACTTGTAGAAGCTTTTCGTAGGTCCTCTCCGTCTTTCTTTAGGAGAAAAAGAATGCTATTGGCTATCCTTGGATAACACATAGTTGGTAAAGTAGGCAAGTTGCTACTGAGAATTAACCGTCCATACACTCGGTATCACAATTGTCTTGGCGATGGAGATGTTACTAGAATATGTTCATCTTCATTTGGACCATTGTCGTAGTGATCACTTCTCTGTTGTCTGTCAACCCGCAACGCTGATACTTTTGTTTCTGATTGGCAGATTCACCCCAATGTTTCAACACTTATACCTGCTGATACAGGGAACAATATTCATGCATGCTTATTCTAAAATGTTTTGTTTCCTCTTTGTTTATATTCAGTTATAGCTTAGATTAACTGACAGATTCACTTCAATATCGCAACACTTATTATACATTGATATAAAGAGATTGGATCAATACAAGATCAACATAATTCTTTTAAAAAATTAATTTTTCAATGTCTCAAGTTCAAACATGGTGTTTTAGGTTGTTGTGTCATGCTGATGTGCAGTGTAACCTTACCGAAACTAGCATGCATGTTTTTGGAGTAGCTCCCTGTGTGCAGTTTTGTCCTGCCATTTTCTAAATTATCCTTTATCTTTGGCTTCACATGTATTCCGTGAAACGCACTCTTGTGTATGTTTACCATGAAAGTCAGTGTAATTAATTTGTAGGAAGTAAATAAAGTGACGATCTTACCTTTAATGTTTAATTAACAGTAATAATTCGATCTTAATCAGCGTTATGATTTAAAATATGTATGAAAGGTATTCTTTATTTCTAAGTAAGGCCCTGTTTAGCTCGTTTATTTTTCGAATAAAAAAGTCAGGCTATTGTGATACCCTTGGCGACGTCGTCGTCGTAGTACTCTGCATCGTCACCAAGCTTTAACCCTTTCCCTCATATAGACGCTTTCTGACGCCTCTGCAGCAGACGGCTTTTTGAAAACATAGTGACAAGAGAAGAAATTGCTCAAAACGAGCAATTTCTCCTTTTGCCACAATATTTTCCACTTTAGGTCATAGGTTATCCATTCAATTATAGAGCGGATTTTCTATTTTTTGACAAAATATGTTCAAAGTCGTCTGCTGCAGAATTTACGTGTGAGGGAAAGGGTTAACCGTACCTCATAACTCAAAAACAATAAAAACGTAGGGTCAATACTCGTGTCTATACCAAGTCACATAATTCCCACTTCTCTTCCAAGAGTGGTGAAACTATTCTGATTCTTTGAAAAGCATGGCCACCTGGGGACGTGGCTTGTTTTCTGTATATGTATATATATATATGTTTGGTGAAAAAACTTGAAAAATCTTCTGAAAAATCTTCTGGTCCAAACGTTATGAGCTGATTTAAAAACAATTCGGCACAAATATTCCGTGCGTGAACCTCTACTAAATACTCTCGAGACTATTAACATGACCAGGGCGTGTTGCATGTTTGCCTTGTATGTACAGAGTACGTGGTCCCCATGTTTCATTGGTTCGTTGTCCCACCTAAATTACATTGAATCTTCTCAGCCAAGGGACATAATTCGATCTATCATGCAGTATTGCCTTTTCAAACTTATTCTTTGATTATCTTTCCTTTACGTTTTGGTCCACCGATCTTGGTACCTTTGACATTTTAAATACTAATTGATTATCATAAGATGAATGTTTACATACTAATTAATTAGCATAAGATGCATGTATAAATGCAAGGGGTATATCAGGCATTTTGCATAAAAAGATTATTGCTGTTCTGAAACTTACTAAAACACAGAGGAGTGTTCGTAGGGCATCAACTTGTAGTATTTGTTACATGTATAAGCAAAGGATTGATTTATTGGTGTTTAACGTTCCATACATACCAAGGTGGACAGTTCACCTACTGATTTCCTGGCGATCTCACAACAGTACTCCACACAACCAGTCTTTCCAAGCAGCAACTGGCTGTTAGCATATTGGTGGTAGACGAATGACGCTTGTCTCAGTGACTTTTGTCAAATGTCGGAAATAATGTTAGCCGAAAGTCGGTTCGAACTCACAACTCTTGGATTGACAGCCCGCTTCGCTAACGACTGAGTTACCGGGACTCGGCAATAAGCAAAGGAAATTACTCAAAACAAGCAGTTTCACTTTTTCTACAATGTTTGCAATTTTTATTTCAAAGCAGATGACTCAGAACAAAATGACAGAAAAGTAAAAATGGCTAAGTGATTTCTGATTAATTTTGGAGAAACTAGCAGAATTTTCTGAAGACAGGAGGCTAAATGGATTTCTTGCTGTTCTATTCAGATTTCTTGCTGTTTCTGTCCCGACTCCCCTTTCATGTAACAATGAATCCAACGTAGGGCTAGCACAGAAATGATTGTGGAATGGTAATTAAAATTGACGAGTATTTAAATGATTAAATTGGATCACGAATACTTCATATTTCTTCGATGAGCAATGAATTAGGCTTTCTCCCTTTCTTTAAGTCTCGGTATGAAACGTATTACAGCTCCATTAGAAAAGTTTGAAAACATTTCTGTGAAAAGGAGCAATTTCCCAATAATTTGTCCCCTGTTATCGAGTCTATATGTTTTGTCTTGTGCTACTTCAAGTTATCTAGACTGTTTTAATTTATTTTGTTCAAATGCATACGAATGAGTAACTTCACCTCCCACAATTTTCATTGAATAGGGACTATTAATATGTATGTAGTGCTTAACTTGATACAAATGACACTGAAGCCTATACAGAATGTGACTCTGAAAACATTGTGGAAAATAGAATTTGCAAGCAACAATAATTTGCCACTTTTCCCACAACGTTTTAATTATATAATGTGTGTGTGTGTGTGTGTGTGTGTGTGAAAAATACTTCCAATATTCCAAGTTATGTAACATTTCAACCAGACGTTTAAAGATATCATTCATGTATCTGAGGTGTAAAAGGGTTATAAGTAGAATAGTATTACTTTTTTTCTCAAAGATGGTACATTTCTAGTAATGTTTCAAAAATGTCATCTCATGTAAAAGAAACTGAAATATTGCTAATGGAGGCAAAAGCCAGATTTGAGGTGTCAGAGGTAGGGTTCAATCTGACAGCAGACGTTAAGAGCACTTCAAATAGAATAGGGGCGCGAAAAATACGGGCGAACCCTCGATGTTGCCACAAAGTCGCCGCAATGTAAAAGGCAATAGGCATTGAATAGTAAACAGGAAAAGGTTGACGATTTATACGAATCCTGCATCAATGTTAACCATTTCCCACCTGCAGATGCATTTTGACGCATTAGCAGCAGTCGACCTTTGGCAACAATGTGTTCAACTTTATTTAACAATTAGGCTGTCTTTAATGGCGATTTTTCAGGTTTTTGTCACTATGTTTTCAAGGTCGTCTGCTGCAGATTTGTTGATTATGGGAAAGGGTTAAGGCAATATAATTGAAAAGTAATCATGTATTATATACACGAACCGTTTGCTCCAGGAAAACCAACCCCGTATGTTATTTGTGTGAAGTGTAGATTTAGATCTGCAAGTGCACCCAAAATTACTGATTTAAAGATATATCAATTATCACAATGTTTTCAAAAAGTCATCTGCGGTTAATACCAGTAATCAGATACAGATATGCGATGCGGTGCCCTTTATAGCCGATAACATTTGAAAACATTGTTTGAAGAGGTGATCAAGCGCAATATTTTCTTTTCTCACATTGTTTTCTTCTCTTTTTCAAAATGAGGTTGAATTCTGTTCACCTTTCTCATTCTTTAACCCCTGCCTTTAAACTGAAACAATTTGGATGATCTCTGCATCAAACAACCTAGTGGAAAAAGGACAAACTGTCCAAGACATGAGCATCCTTGTTTTCCTAAATTGGTATCAAAACGATATATTAGCTCATGTATGGGAATAGGTACACGTTGGCTTTTTGTGAACAGGGTAAATCAAGCCTGTTCATCCGAACTGTGTTGTCTGAAATCACACTTTTCACATATGAGCCGTCCCACATGAAAACCAACATCATGGCCTCTGCGTAATATGTCGACCCTGATCAGCATGCGCAGACCGCGCAGGCTAATCCGGGCAGACACATTCCGTCTCGGGAGGATAAAGGTATAGAGTAATGATTCCTGAAACAGAAATTCTACTGGATGAGAACAGTGTCTGTCCAGGTTAGCCTGCGCTGCATGCTTAGGCTGTTCAGGGTCGATACTTTACGCAGAGTCCATACTGTTGGTTTTCTCCTGTGACGGCTCATATTTCTTATTTTTTATATATATATTCTTATCTGAACCTACAATGTTCATAAATGCCAACTTGTTCCATTTCCCCAAGGCACTGGCTCAATTAGTCGTATTTACAGTGTTATCAGGAGTAACTGCTTATAATGAACAAGTCCACCATCTCCCACAAAGTGTTAGTATCGCCTCGGTGGTGTAGTGGTAGTACGTCCGCCTCGGGTGCGGGAGGTCGCGGGTTCAATCCCTGGCCGGGTCATACCAAACACTTTAAAAATGGTAGAAATGGGTTTACCTCCGTGGCGCTCAGGGTTGTGGGGGACTGACTCGCTAGTGTTAGGATAAAAGGACCAGGAGTACTGGTAAATTAGCCAGGGAAAGTCGTGATATAACTGAAACATTGTTGAAAGCGGCGTAAAACACCATTCAAACAAACAACGTGTTAATACAGTCATAGGCTGCAATTGTTTGTACCAGGTCACAGACAGAGGTTTACGCCTTCAGACATTATTGTTTATTAAAAAATGGATTTGTTTGTTTGGTGTTTTACGCCGCTTTCAACACAAGTGTTCACCTTTATTACGGCGTTTCCTGGACATATTACCAGTACTACTGGTTCATTTATCCTGACACCTGCGAGTCAGTCGTAACGCTTATATCACAACACTGAGCGCCAAGGGGGAAAAGCCGTACTACCTCAAACAAAGGGGGGGGGGGGGGGATGGGGGGGGGGGGGGTGAGTGTCAATAGGAGCATTTTCTCCTTTTTTCATAATGATTTTGTTCATTGGTACTCTGTATGAGAGCTGTTCTGTCAAGAGCTACAGTTGCACTCTTTTTGCACTCTAAAAAATGTTAACATCAGGAAAAGGGTTAATGATTCCAAATCGAAAGGGAAACGCCTTTCCAGTAGTGTTGCGTCTAATGATCATATTCAATTGGTCCGGGTGTTTCTACCCACCGCCGTAGAAACGCCCGAACAAATAAAGGCCAATAATCGAGGGGGCGGGACATGACAATTACCAGTGGATATTTCGTATGGGTTAACATTAGAGTTAATCGCTTTCGTGAAATCTAACTAGCTCGTAAACATGTGGACATTAATATAATAACGTAATTACTGGTTTTGTTTGGTTATATTTATTCTGTGATCGTCGAATAACTTGTTTATCTTCTACCTGATATGGTATTTTAGAGCTGTCTGCTGTGTTACTATCAATGTAACATAATGAATTTGGAGTAAATGTTTTGTTTGAAATTTGGAAACATTATGTGAAATGGAGAAATTGTTTAAATTGAGCAGTTATTTAAAATTTCAATCATTTTTTTTTTAAACTTTACTGCTGCACGTGAGTCAAATGTCGTCTGTATCAGGTAAAACGTTTTATGTCGACTCGATATGATAGCATCGGAGTTGTTGTGGCTTAGTTACTGTAACGGAGTAGGGTTTTTAGATGTCGAGGGCTTGGCGTGAAACGGTTGTAACTAAAATTGGTATTTTGTTACCAAGGTTAATCACCTCGCCATAATGTCTTTATAAACGTTAAATCTTTTTTTCTTGGTAAACAATGGAAATTTAGGTGCCATTGCTCGTTCTGAGCAATGGCACCTAAATTTGCATTGTTTACAAAGGGGTCGAAATTGCCCCTTAACCAGGGTTTTCAAAATAGGTTTTTAGTTACAACCGTTTCACTCTAAGCCCTCGATGTGTCTAGTACACTTCTATAAGTAAAACATTTTCTGTGTATGAAATTATTTGAGACGCGTCGTGTGTTTTGGCGTGCTGCACAGTCTCACCAGAGCCCCCACCGTCCGTCTTCAAGTAATATATGTGTGGAGATCAGAGGTAGAGCATCGGCCTCTCGTCCCAAAGGTCCGGGGTTCGAATCTAGTGATTAGAGGGTTCTGCCTTTTTCCACACAGACGGCGCGAGTACTGGTTAGGTCTCTAGGAAGCAGTCATCGAGCGTGATTTATATAAACTTAGAGCTTGTTTCCAATCGCTGTATTAAATACTTTGAAAATAAACTAAGTTATAATTCATAGATGCAAGATAGTGTTTCAGGGTGAAATGATGAGAGCTGTGACTGGCGTTCTGTTGCATTTGCGCACAGTGAAACTTCATCAGAGTCTTCACTGTGCATCCTGAATTAATATAGTCGTACATGTAACAAAAACAACCAAAATGGCTTCAATCAGCAGTAGATATCCTTTGAAAACACTGTAGGAAAACATGACATTTCTCAAAACGAGTCATTAAAAGAAGTAGCACTGTAGGGAAATATGAGATTTCTCAAAACGAGACATTTATAAAAAATGTTAACCTGGAGGGTCAACAACATTAAACTTAAACTTAAATCACAAGACTCTGCTCGTTTCTAAATTACAGATAGACACAGAAGTGTATTGCATAGAATTTTTTAATATTATAAACATTATTTGTTTTTAGCAATCAACAATATTTACAAGAATCGTAACGAGGTACACCATTGACAGAACATTAAAAGAGAAAGAGTGCACGTTCTAGAATCTAACACTATGATTTAAAATTGAATTTCGAACTTTTGTTGTTTAGAAGCCAGCTGACAGTTAACAAAAAACGCTGTCTTATATATTTGAGTCGTATTAATTCTTTAACAACAACAATTTTGTGGTAACGTTTTCCTGATTGGCTGCCTAAAAGAAGTGTAGACTATGTTACTTATATAAAGGATCGCAATGACAAATAAACATAATTAATAAAGTGATCATTAACAGTCACCAGACATTTGTTCCAGTAGCCCAGATATATTATTAGGAGGTGTACGTTGTGACATGGATAGGATGAACGGAGGGTCTTACTACCGGAGCCCAGAGACGTGCGGAAGCCCAGAAAACACTCACTCTAAGTACCCGGACTATTGCAGAACCATTAAAGTGCAGGGTAGGTAATTTGCTCGTCAATGGATAAAGTTACAAGCTGGTTTTTCAGACCAGGGTCCGAAACTATAAAATTCAGGAAACGTTCTTAGTGCTCAGAAAGTGCAGGGTAGGTAATTTGCTCGTCAATGGATAAAGTTACAAGCTGGTTTTTCAGACCAGGGTCCGAAACTATAAAATTCAGGAAACGTTCTTAGTGCTCAGAAATAAACTCCATGCTCTAAATAAGGCTTTTGATTGATCAATTTGGAGAACGAATTTGCTTATGACCAATCAGATACTTGAGAACGAATTTGCTTCTGACCAATCAGATATTTGAGAACGAATTTGCTTCTGATCAATCAGATACTTGAGCACGAATTTGCTTATGACCAATCAGATACTTGAGAACGAATTTGCTTATGACCAATAATATACGTGAGAACGAATTTCCTCATGACCAATAATATACGTGAGAACGAATTTCCTCATGACCAATAATATGTACTTGAGAACGAATTTCCTTTTGACCAATCAGATACTTGAGAACGAATTTCCTTATGACCAATCAGATACTTGAGAACGAATTTGCTTCTGACCAATCAGATATTTGAGAACGAATTTGCTTCTGATCAATCAGATACTTGAGCACGAATTTGCTTATGACCAATCAGATACTTGAGAACGAATTTGCTTATGACCAATAATATACGTGAGAACGAATTTCCTCATGACCAATAATATACGTGAGAACGAATTTCCTCATGACCAATAATATGTACTTGAGAACGAATTTCCTTTTGACCAATCATATACTTGAGAACGAATTTCCTTATGACCAATCAGATACTTGAGAACGAATTTCCTTTTGACCAATCATATACTTGAGAACGAATTTCCTTATGACCAATCAGATACTTGAGAACGAATTTCCTTATGACCAATACGATACTTGAGAACGAATTCTGAGCACATATTAAACTATTATAGTTTTGGAGCCAGCCTATCAAAATCTACACGAGTTGACAGAAACTTTTAACAATTACTCGTATAAGTAACATGTCAACAGTTTATATCTCGACAAGACTGTAAAGATGGACAGGCTTACCAGGTTCTTCACCGTTCACCAAGAGCTACTTGTACATTGTCCCATTGTCAGTCTCAGTTATATATCGAACCGTATACTCAGGAAAAAAACCCAACGTAGGGTATTTGCAAACATTGTAGAGTCAGATCAATCTACGCATTCGCAGTCTGATCTTTAGCTATACGTTTCGCTAACATGTCGGCGAATTTATAACAAAAGCTTTGTTCATTTTGTTTTTAGTAGGAAAAAGCAGGCAGATTTGTATCTAAACTTGTCACAAATATTGGTTTTCATATGTTTTCAAAGGATGGTTTTCCTGGGGCAAGGTTGAATTTAATATGCTTGGGCGTAGCTCCCTATAGGCACTGTAGGCACGTGCCTACACACTTTTTCTCAAAATACAGCTGCGGTGATAGACATCTGCGTAATGTATCGACCAGAACAGCCTGCGCTGTCCGCGCAGACTGATCCGGCCGACACATTCCGTCTTAGGGGGATAGATGTATAGAGTAGTGATTCCTGAAACAGAAAATCCACAGGATGTGAAAAGTGTCTATCCGGGTAGGCCTAGGCTGATCCGGGTCGATACTTTACGCAGAGTCCATAATTAAAATAACAGCAAAATGGTAGTAAAAGAAAAAAATGATTTCTTAGGTACTTCTGTAAGCAATGGCGATTTGATAAAACATATAACAAGTGAAGAATTTATGCAGTATACAGTTGTAAGCTTAAACTGAATCTTCCTGACAATATATATCTCCCTGTTTGCTATGGTAACTTTAATCGTAATATTACTGATCTTGGAATCCATTGGTTGCAAAAAATACATTTAATTTTTTTATTCGAAATCTCGGATTATTGTTTTGATTTTCTCATATTCACGCGATTGTCTTATGTATAGATATAATATAATATATATATACATGTATAGTTAAGTGGATCTATCGAAGAATCCGAAAGAATTAATGCTAACATGAAGTTCTTAAATCTTTCTCTAACTCAGGCCGCCCACTTTTAGACGCCTATACTCAGTAGACAATATTCAAGATTTAAAAAAAAGAAAATGTTTAACCCTTTCCCACAAACAATAATTCTGCAACAGAAACTATCTCAGCAAATAAACTATGAAATCTTTAAACAAATGAAAGTATCGTTATTGAATAGAGTTTAAAACATTGTATGAAAAGGAGAAACTGCTCATTATGAGGAATTTCTCATTTTGCGACAATATTTTTGTTCAAAACCAGTCTGTTGCAGATGTTCCAATATGCGTTAAGATGAAGGAAAGGGTTAATATGAATTTCGATGTCTCAAATATCCTCATTTGTTGAACATTAAAAACAAAATTTACCTCAAACCATATAAAACGCAATACGGTATGCAGCTGCTTTTCACAGATCTTGTTACAAAAAAAAAAAGAAAACGAATGCTAATGAAAATGATGATGTAATCAGATAACAGAAATAAAAACAGTGCATTAAGAATCATGCTAGCCATCGAGTCTATCTTCGGGGTTTTAGATCATATTTCATGACAAATTCATTTTTTTTTGTCATTTTTCAGTGAGTTTGCTATTTTCATGTTATACGGTACGCCTTGTCCACGTCTAGTATAAAGGAGCTCAAGTTTGTTTCTGTTCTGCATACTTAACATTTTCAACATACAATTAACATTGTAGCAGACTACTTTGAAAACATCGAGGCAAAAGCATCTTTAAATGAGAATGTTATTGTTGATTAGGGATAGACACATTGAGGAAAAGGGCGAAATTGTTCATTATGAGCTTCTTTTTTTCACGTTGGCCAATTTATTTTAACCCTTTACCTCATACGACAATTCTGCAGCAGACGACTTTCAACATATTTTGTCAAAATATAGAAAAATTACTAACAGTGGAAAACATTGTGTCAAATGGAGAAATTGCTCGTTTTGAGCAATTTCTTCTTTTGTCACTATGTTTTCAAAAAGCCGTCTGCTGCAGAGGCGTCGGAAAGCGTCCATATGAGGGAAAGGGTTAAAGGTCATCTGCTGCTGATGCGTCTACAAACGAACATAAATAGATAATTGGACACGTGACCGATAAACGATTGTGACCACCAGAAGTTGTTATTTTAAATCCTTTCCCGCACATATAGACGCTTTCTGACGCCTATGCAGCAGACGACGTTTGAAACCATTATGCCAAGAGGAGAACTTACTCAAACCGAGCAATTCCTCCTTTAACTTCAATGTTTTGAACTATATTCAGTGATTAAACTTTCATCTTTAGAGAGTTTCCATATGTTTTCAATGTCGTCTGCTGCAAATGTGTTGTATGTGGGAAAGGGTTAATCGAAAGTCAGACCAATGCCAATTTGATAGATGTTTTAATATAGAAGGTACTGACTCTCGCTATCCGCCATACATGTAATTATATGTGACTGGTAGGAAATGAGGTTTACCGTTTTTCTGACATATTATGTTTTAGTATCGCAGATGCATAGAAAGTTGTTGAAGACAAAACAGATTACATTTCGGAAATTTTGAAAAGTTACTTTGATACAGTGTCGAAAACATTCATGGTTGGAAAAAATATTAACAAACTGGTTTTGAGCATAACTCGTTTTGGTTTTTTCAACAATGTTTACAAAAGATCAACACTGCCGATGCATCAAATGTATTAATTCATTAATTAATATCGAGGTATTTCCTGTGTTATTTACCAGTAAACTACCGGGCGTAGTAATCCTGACACTGATGCATTAGGCTTAACCCATTACTTCACCTGACTTTTCATAGGTCGTCTGCTTTACAATCATCAGACGAACCATTTCACCAATCTAAAAAACTGAAAGATTTATATTGATAAAGAGTTGAAAAATATTGCAATAAAAGGTGAAATTGCTCGTTTTGAGCAATTTCACCTTTTATGGCAATGTTTTCAAAAGTCGTCTGCAACAGCAGGCGTCAAATGTCGTCTGTGTGCAATAATGGGTTAACTCTTTCATGCCAAAGGCAATTAAAAGCATCTTGCAAACAATTCAGATTCAGGTTAGACAGTTCGTAACAAGCTGTCTCTTCTGAAATCTGTATTGTTTGCCACTTAGACATTACATGTTACCAAATGTCCTGTTGGACGATACATGTAGTGGTCAAGTTTGCAACATGGAAGAGTCGACTTTGTGAATTTCGGCAGTGAAATAGTTAATGCTAGTCCAGTTACCATGAGCGCCAATGAGGAGAGTCATTATTACTACCAATTATATGTACATGTTGTGTATGACAATGAGGACTGTTGGTGACGCAGTTCTAAAATTCTAAAGTCATAGGTTTCATCTTTACCACATACAATAATTCTGCAGCAGACGACTTTGAGAACGTGGTGACAAAAACCTGAAAAGATCTCCGTAAAAGATAGCTTAATTGTTAAATAAAGTTGAAAACAGTGTGGCCAAAGGTGAACTTGCTCATCATGAGCAATTTCACCTTTGGCCACAATGTTTCCAAAAGTCTTCTGATGCTATCGAGTCAAAATGCGTCCGTAGGTGGGAAAGGTTTTAACCTTTAACGAAGGACATTTTTAAAAACATTTGAACTATATTCTTGTAAGAGAGGTTGAACTCATTTTTTGAAAATGAATAAGTTGTGTTCAAAGGTCTACTCAAAATTGACGTAACACAGGTAGTCAGTTTCAGTGAAACAGTTTTAAATATACTTCCAAAAATTGTATTCGAGCTGTTACATTTTTTGTTTGAATGGTTTTACTCTTGTCCGTGAATATTTCAAGTTTAATTATAGGCCATAGCGTCTAAAATTAGTCTATAATGTTATGAGGTTGGACTATAAAACCACGTACATCCGTGTACCTAATATACTTGTTGCAGTCGTTATATTTAGGTAGCTTAAATTGTAAGTGTGATTTTGATACAGTTGAAAACATTGTGTAAAAATGAGAAATAGCTCAGCTCATAATGAGATATTTCTTCTTTGTCTACAATGTTTGCAAACATTTCTGTTGCAAAATGCGATAGGTGTCGTCTGTACTAGGGAAAGGGAGTCAATTGAAGTAGGTGTACTCTAATTTGTAGTCTTTCAATGAAGTAATTAACCGAACAAATCTTAATCTATCAGAATCGCTCTTAACTGTCAGCTTTTGATTAAAGAAGAATGTTCTTAACGTACAGGTCGAAACGAATTGCTCTTCAGAAATGTCAAAGAGACGTCTTTAAATTCACGACATGGAGAACCAAATGTTTACCTAGTTCATCCAGAGATCTCTAAACACATTTCTGTCTCTGGTTTATCGTGGATGAAGCTAATCGGGGATTCTTTTTCAACAATTTCTTTCCTACTAGTCAGTTCTGTTACATTGATATTGTTTTAATGTCATTTTACTTTGCATATATATGTCTTTATTCTTTATTTTTACATGTACTGTAAAGTCGACATCTCGTAAAAAAAAGAGATAAAAACTATAAAGGTCTCAAAGGCGTGAAGAAGAAAAAAGAAATCTAATTTTCTCTTAGAGCAAAGTAAACACTTGTGACACTTGTTCAAGTATGGATTTAATAACTTAACAAAGACAGGTTAAATAGGTTGGTTTAAAGAATGTAAAAAACATATTCTTGAGAATAATTCGTTTTTATTACTTTTTGATATTACATGTAAAAATCATCAGCGACAAGCAAGAAAGACTAATCGACTTTTAAACACTTAGATCGTTATGTATGCTCCGTAAGGAACTCTCGGGACTGTATTTGCTTCATACCAGTCCGGGGGTGTAGCTTGGCAATAATCAATGTGTAGGCCGTCTCGTGAGAAAATCAACAATGTGGACTAAAATATCGACCCGGATCAGCCTAAGCATGCCACACAGGCGTACCCGGGTATACACTTTTCGCCTCCTGTGGATTTTCTGTTTCAGGAATCACTGATCTATCTATCCCCTCTTAGACGGAATGTGTCGGCCGGATCAGTCTGCGCGGACAGCGCAGGCTGATCTGGTCGATACATTACGCAGATGTGTATCGCCGCAGCTGCATTTTGGGGCATTTTTAAAAAAAAATGTGTAGGCACGTGCCTACAGTGCCTAACGAGAGCTACGCCCCTGACAGTTAGGTTCTTGAGCAGAAAGACTGAGTAAAGATGGGTTTCAGTAATGCGATTATCGCTAGCAAAATCTAATTTGGAGATACATTTACTCCCTGGGAATTCATTGTACACTAGTATAGTTGGTCAACAATAGACAGATACCCAAAAATCATTTTGTATCAACACTTAGCATCTTGATCACTTTATTAACAGTGTGTATCCATTACACATTTGTTTTGGATTTTTTGGTTCTTACAAAATAAACTGTTTGTCTGTTATTTGTTATGCGAAAATGGTATGTTCGATTTAGAAGACTGAGGGGTATATAGCTTAACTACAAACATGCTTGATTATAAATATTCTTTGGGAATCTTCTAACATGTAAGACTTATGGAGACGGTATGTTGTATCTCCGTTTCAACGTCTTAATCCTTTGTCACATGCACGCGCATTTTTACGCACCCGCACCCGAAGATTTCATGAACGAATTATAGTGACAAAAGAAGAAACTGCTCTAAATGAACAATTTCTCCGTTTGCCACAATAATATTAAACTCTTGAAATAGTTATATTTTAACTTAAAAATATTTTTTTCATATGTAAAGATTTTCGTTGTTTTTTCCTAGATGTCTTAAAAGTCGTCTGCTGCAGATGTGTTGTATGTGGGAAAGGGTTAAAAGGTAATAATCTATGACGATAAAACATTTAGATAAATAATTAACGAAGGATCGAAACAGTCAATCAATGCATGGAAGGGGTAGATGGAAGAACGAATACATAAATAAAAATATTAAAGCCTCGTCAAAACTCTGACCATAACCAAATGTATTTGTCAGTAAAGAGTCATAATTTAAGTGAAATGCTTAATACAAGTATGACCCTCGGGTGAGATCAAACGACCGATGCTGATGAATATGTCTATCACGTTTCAAATTCTTCATATATTGTGGAGATTATCAGACGTTGACATAACACTTAAACAAGTAGCAAAGGACCATATTTCATAATGCAACATTCATGACAGAGTTACGGACCTTGTGCTATGAAAAGTGTTAAGTTGAGATGAATTTAATAAACGAGTTTGTAAGCAGAAACGTTAACCGTAACGCAAAACGTAACTATAACACTTAGTCGAACGAGAGTCATACATCATGAAACAGTGCATGGTAGAACTATGGCCAAATAGTTTATTATGCACGGCGAGGGTAAACAAACGATATAATTGTGGCTGCTAGCAATATAAATAGCCTACAAGGGGATGCATTATATTACAATTTTAACCCCATTCGCTGCCAAAGGCGATTAAATGCTTTTGCAAACAATGCAGATTCAGGTTAGACAGCTCATAAGGAGCTGTCTCTCCTGGAATCTGCATTGCTTGCCACTTGGACATTATATTTTACCAACTGGCAGTGAAAGACTTTAACAAAAATATTTCATCGTGAGAATATGTGAAATATTTTCTTAAAACCACCAGATGTTGGACACGTATACTCTAAACGAGTCGTTCCATGAGAAAACCAACATTGTGAACTCTGCGTAAAATATTGACACGGATCAGCCTAAGCATGCCGCGCTAGCTAATCTTGACAGACATTTTTCGCCTATTGTGGATTTTCTATGCCAGGAATCATTACTCTATATGTATACCTCTATCACATTGAGACGGAATGTGTTGGCCCGGATAAGCCTGCGCGCATTGCGCAGGCTGATCTGGGTCGATACATTACGCAGAGTCCATAATGTTGGTTTTCTCGCGAAACGGCTAAACTATCGTTTGGAATGACCGCTTGTTGCGTTATTAATATGAAAATATGAAATAAAGCAGGTTTCTACGTGCTGTGCGGCTACAATACAATCGCCTGTATATAGTATAATAGAAACATTCCTAATTTGAGAAAGTCAACTTGTCAAACTCTCTTTCAATTGTTCTGTTTCGTTATTTATAACCTATGGATACACAGAAAAGACAATTTACATTGTATCTTTATTTAATGACAGCGCGTCATGAAAAAACGGGATGCCTGTGTAATTCGTTTTCTTTGTATAGCAAACGATATCGGACGTCAAATACATCCGACGTATATTGAATCTATAGATCGATATACTTTATTCTACTTTTAACATGGTAATATGAAAATTGAGGAAAACATTATTAAATACGATATGCATGAAGTAATAAAGTCATCTCAATCAACCTTACTGGTTGAGGATAACGCAAAAGTAAACACATAGTGGGGGAAAATGTATCTTCTCCTTTTCCGACACTGAATTTAATTATGTTGATAATCAAGCTTTGAGATATTTCACTTTTCTCTCAATTCAATGTAGACTGACCGATCTTTATATAAGGAAACACCAAGTAAACGGTTAAATTCGGCACAATGTAAATGACAGATGAGCCTGTATTAATAAACAGTCGTACCAGAGTCTTCTCCGACCGTGCACACACAAATTGTTGCCGAAAGCCAGATGTATAACCCGACATAGTATGTGCACATGCGATATAACGGTTTACAGCACATTATACGAACTTTAAGAAACCCTTATTGTATGTCTCAACTTAACCCCCCTTTCCTACATACGACAATTCTGCGCCAGACGACTTTGAAATCACCTAGGCAAAAATACGGAAAATCTCTGTATTTGTCTAAGTATTGAAATGAGTTGAAAAAATTGTGGCAAAAGGAGAAATTGCTCGTTTTGAGCAATTTCTTCTTTTGTCACGATGTTTTCTAAAGAAGTCTGCTGCAGAGGCTTCAAAAAGCGTCTGTATGTGGGAAAGGGTTAAACTTTCACGTACACTTAAGAACAGTAACACAGAATTACATTTTCTTTTGATTCTAGACGTTGTATTGTTGAGTGAGTCCGCTCGCTCTGTTGGAAACATATAGACGGGGTAGGGTGATAATTATAGCAAAGATTTGACATACAATGTTTTGTTTGAATAATAAAACAAGTCTATTAGTCCGAAATATCGCCCCTACGATGCCTTTGTTCTGGCTGTAGTCCACCCTGTGTTCAGTTTCATACGTAAGCATGAAGTCAATTATATGGAAACTCTTTTTGATTTTAACTGTCCTTATTAAATGAATCATTAAAAGAGCTCTCACTGTTTGCAACGTGTTCACAAGTCGTCTGCTTCGGATGTGCCAAAAGCGCGTACATACTGTATTGGACATGGTTAACCCTTTACCTCATACGAAAATCTCTATCATTGAATGGATAACCTATGACTAAAAGTGGAAAACATTGTGGCAAAAGGAGAAATTGTTCGTTTTGAGCAATTTCTTCTTTTTTCACTATGTTTTCAAAAAAAGCGTCTGCTGCAGAGGCGTCAGAAAGCGTCTATATGAGGGAAAGGCTTAAATTCCGGGTTCTTGTCGATGACCTTAAGTTCTTGTTACCTTAATGTATGGATGTTCGACCGACCTGTTTTTCACAAAATGCTTTAAGTCTTTTTTCAAATCTTGAATTTGACAAAATTTATATGCTTTGACCAGGGACACTATATTGTAATATAGTGTCCCTGCTTTGACTTAGAAGAGATATAAAACTTTTCGCTAGTTTATAGCTTTTATAGCTTTTAGAACGGAAAAAAGGACAAAACAAAACTTGATCACGGAGTTTAAATATTAAATACTCAATTTGATTTAAGACAAGTTTATAAGTGTATATTTAAACTGGAATATATTACATTTGGTCATTTCAGATTAAATAACTATATCAGTTCACTATCGTCCCAAAAGTAGCTGCAAAATCAATACAATATGTCATGTATCAAACCACCATATTTTATTAGATTATTTCTGTAACTATGTTGAATACTTAATGACAATAATAAATGCCCATTTTCGGTCAACCACATTATTGCTCGGGTGCATCAGCACCAGCGCATATATTGGTTGTGTTTAGAACTATCACTGGGGCAATGGGCTTGCGCATGCGCCGTGTTAATCGTCTTGATCGCGCATGCGCCGTATTTCACCGTCAGGTCTCGGATATTTCCGTAGCAGTTCGTCACTAGACTGGTTCTCATTCGAGTTTGCAATAGAAGATTAAGATAAGTGAACCAGTCTGTTTATATGCGAGTAGTTTTTTATAATTAAATTGTAAATTAAAACCATAGTTTTTTAATAACAGGAAAATGGCAATATTTGAGATTTGAGCAACTTCTTCTTTTGTCACTATATTTTCAAAAAGCCGTCTTCTGCAGAGGCGTCATAAAGCGTCTGTATGAGGGAAAGGGTTAAATAGGTCTTGGACCACCTCGGTGGTGTAGTGGTAGAGCGTCCACCATGGGTGCGGGAAGTTGGGTCATACCAAGATACTTTAAAAACGGTAGTAATTATGCCTTTCATTCCGTTGCGCTCAGAATTGTGGGGTTAGCATTATGACTGACTCGCTGTGGTGTCGGGATAAATGGACAAGTATTACTGGTATTTTAGACAAGAAATGCAGTGAACAGAGATGATTCAGGCATTTAAACGCTTTTGCAAACAATGCAGATTCAGGTGAGACAGCTCATAACGAGTTGTCTCACCTGAAATCTGCATTGTTTGCCACTTAGAAATTAAATTTTACCAAATGTCCTATTGGACGTAAAATGGAGTGGTCTAATTTTCAACATGGACGAGTCGCCGTTGTGAAAATCGGCAGTAAATGAGGAATTCGCCGTGGCGGATTGCCCATGGGAAAGGCACATTTCCTAGCCTAGTACTGGTTTGTACGAAAATATGAACTTTTGCCATGATATAACTGAAATAACGTTGAAGACTGCGTAAAACCCAAATAAAACAAACAAAAATTAAAATTGTTTGTAATATCGTTCACTCCTTTGCGCTCATAAGTGTGGGGTTAGCATTACGACTGACTCGCTGGTGTTAGGATAAATGGATAAGTATTACTGGTAACTTACACAGGAACAAACGTGAACAGAGGAGATTCAGGTGATCCTGTTCATACGCGCAGTGTCATTAACTTCTTCATCGTCCGATTGTATGCCATCGAGTCCTTACTGTACCGTCTGATCGAATATAAGAAGTGTCGCTCCCACTACTTGAACGTTAATGTAACTATAAACAATACTAATCCGGAGCGACAACACAATTAATACATTTAAACCTGTGCTAAAGACCACCTGTGTATAGCAATTCCCTGTCTATAGTAAACAGACTTTTAATTTCTCAAATTATTAATTTGCTGCCTAATTGACCCTGCACTTAAAGACCACATGTGAACAAAGACCAGATTGTTCACTACCCATGACTGATCTTTAAACACAGGTTTGACCATTCCTTAAATCTCCAGACACGGACCAATTGCAATATGACACAACACTCATAAGGTGATTGTTTTACGTGACGCAATTTTACTATCAACTCTTTCGCTGCCATAGGCAAGTAAAGGCTTCTGCAAACGATGCAGATTCAGGTGAGACAGCTTGTTATACAGCACGTCACGAGCTGTCTATCCAAAAAATCTACATTGAATGCTACTTAGACATTGAATTGAATTATCCAAATTTCCTATTGGACGAAAAATGTAGTGGTCCAATTGTCAACAAGGAGGAGTCGACTTTGTGAAATTCGGCAGGGTAAGAGTTAACCCTTTCCATCATAAAGACGCTTTCTGACGCCTCTGCAGCAGACGGCTTTTTGAAAACATAGTGACAATAGAAGAAATTGCTCAAAACGAGCAATTTCTCCTTTTGCCACAATGTTTTCCACTTTTAGTCATTGTTTATCGATTCAATTATAGAGATTTTCTATTTTTTGACAAAATATGTTCAAAGTCGTCTGCTGCAGAATTGCCGTATGAGGGAAAGCGTTAATACAGACGTTTAGTCTGGTATTACGTGAGTCAGTAGACACGATTCTAAAGTTTACAAACCCCCCTCACAGTTACTGATGTGACGGGCCATTATATAACTAGTTGAATGTTCGTAAATAACTATTGATTTTTTTTGTTATTATTTTTATTATGAGCGTTTACTTGATATGCTAATTTTAGAGTTTTCCTCATATAAAAAATCTATAGCAGACGACTTTGAAAACATAAAAAAAATATCGAAATTCTCTGTAATGAAAGAATATTTATTGAATACAGTTGAAAACATTGTTGCGATTTATTTTTGTTTTATTGGTATTTTACGCGGATTTCAACATTATTTCAGTTATATCACGGCGACAGTTCACTTATTCATGATCCCTGGGTAAACAAACCAGAACTAGGCTAGGGAATGTGCCTTGCTATATATATATAAAGCACTCCACCATGACTGGGGATCGTGTTGCGAAATGAGAACTTTCTCGTGAAGAGCAAGTTCTCCTTTTACCACACACGTTGTCTGCTGCAGAGGCGTCAGAAAGAGTCAGGGTTAATGGCGTGGGTGAGGACATGTGAAGATAAAATGGACTATTTGGGTTATTGGACGTTTGTTCTTCGTGTAGCATGTTTTAAAACATCGTGGGCAACTGACCGGTCGCAAGAAGAATTTATAACCAGTTAAGTTCGCTTGTAAATAATAGTGGATTGTATCAGAATAGAACAGAACAGAACAGAAGCTTAATTCTTTGATTTGAACACATATGGTTCATCGTCAAAATAAAACAATATAATATACATGTACAAACCTGAAAAATAAATATAGGCCTACAATGAGTAAAACACAAAAAGCGGAAAAAGTGTTTAAAAGAAAGGAAATATATTTATGCAGAAATCAAATATTTTTTGGAGTGATCTCAATATGAAAAAAAAATAATAACACTTAACACCTAATATCCTAAGTGTTAATTCAATTCTTACTAAATGATGCCAGTAAGTACAAACATGAAATCAACCTTACTTATTTTTGTTTAAGATTGAGTAGTCTAGCTTTACCCAGAATATGTTTGTTTGTCAAAACTATCAAACTATTTATTATTAACTCTTTCGCTGGCAAAGGCAAATAACGTATTTTTCAAACAATGCAGATACTGCAATACTGTCCCCCCCTACAATAGTCATTGCTTGCCACTTAGACATTAAATGTTACCAAATTTCCTGTTGGACCAAAAATGAAGTGGTCCAAATCACAACATGGAAGAGTCGACTTTACGGAATTGTGTAGTGAACGATTTAACGTGTACATTTTCGCAAGGGCAAAATGTGTTGGTAAAATGCATTGAAAGGACGTTTAAATGTCAATGTCAACTGAACGGTCGCAAGACGAATTTATAACCAGTTAAGTTCGCTTGTAAATAACAGTGGATTGTATCAGAACAGAACAGAATAGAAGCTTAATTCTTTGATTTGAACACATATGGTTCATCATCGTCAAATTAAAAACAATATAATATACATGTTCAAACGTGAAAATAAATATAGGCATACAATGCGTAAAAAACAAAAAGCGGAAAAAGTGTATAAAAGAAAGGAAATATATTTATGTAGAAATCAAATATGTTTTGGAGTGATCTCAATATGAAAAAGAATAATAACACTTAACACCGAATCCTAGGTGTTGATTCAGTTCTAAATGATGCCAGTAAGTAGAAACATGAAATCAACCTTACTTATTTTTGTTTAAGATTGAGTAAGATTGAGAGATTTCTTCCATTCGTGAATACCAGAAGAACTTTTCGTTATCACTCAGTGAATCTACATGTACGAGTATATCCCAATCTTATACTAAAATTATTAATTGCTCTGTATTTAACACGCAACCATTTTAAATATTCTCAAATAACATAAGCAATCCTACAAAATCTGGTATGAAAGAAATGCGATAATTGTTGTTTATGGTGAGAGACGATAACTGTTTGTATATGTCTATAAATGTGTTATTGTCAGTTTTTCTTATCCCGCATTTAATTTGGACTACGTCAAGATAGATGATCTGATAGCAATTACTAATAGCGTTGACCCAGATTTACCATAATGGCATTGGTGGTGGCCAGTACGGCACCAGTTTTGCTCTATTCTAAGCTCGTGGGATTTTGAACCGAGCGTCCCGTGTTCGATCCCCGAAGGCGGCGAACATGGTTATATTGCCCTTACGCAAGGCACATTTCCTAGCCTAGTACTGTTTTTTTTTTTACCAAGGGATTATAGATAAACTTAAAATCCCGGCGCTGCGGTAATGGTTATAGTATACCTAAGGGCAATCCACACATTTCTAGCCTGCGGTACTGGTTTGTTTACCAAGGGATCACGAATAAGTATTATGTCGATGTGATATACCTGTAATGATGTTGAAAACTCTAATTAAGCAGTAAAGCAAAATCCTTTCCCGGCTAATGAGTGACAATAGGAGATATTGCGACGTCTATGAGAACACTATTTAAAACATCAATGCGATATGAATCACTTGATTGATTGGGGTTTAACGCCATTTTTAACATTTTCTCAGTTATATCACGGGGGTCAGTTCACCTACTCATGTGTTTCCTGGTATTCTCACACAAGTACTCCACACAACTCCCAAGCAACTAAAGATATAAGTCGCATAAGGCGATTACGGGTCTAGTTTAATTCACACACAGTGAAGACTCGGGAGAGCCTGTACATAGGTACAGTCTCATCAAAGTATTCACTGTCTGTCTACAACGACTCAGAAAATACTAGAATAAGTAAACCCATTTGTTAACCCTCATTACCCTATATGAGGCAACACAGTGGGAATGAAACAATACACGTTTTTGCACATTAGTACAATATTAACATTTTATTGGTTGTTTCTTCTCTTTACAATAAATTAAACATGGACATTAATGAAAAATCTGAAAAAGCTATTTACAAGCAATTTGAGGCTGGGTGTTTCAAAAATGTTTCCAAGTAGATTGTCCTCAGAATAATGAGATTCCGAAAGATTAAAGCAAACATTTAATCATGTACAAGTAACCCCGCTGCTAGACAAATTAGCGGCTGACATTTAAATCTATTGCCAAATGGACCTTTGATAAAAGATTGGATAATCAACAAGCTCGACCCATACTGTCTTCCCGCACCCTCGTAACGGAAACACTTCATGGTGTTGGCGAAAACGAGGCTGTCTGGTTACCCATAATACATTGCGTTCTTGTCATGTTTAATGGCGGACAAATTTGTTCTCGCTCATCCCAGCGTGATATTTCGAAAGTTGCTAATTGGCGGTTTGATTGTTGTTTTGTTAGGATCAAAATGACAGATTATTCGAAATTCTAAATAAAATCGGCTTCAAATATGTTAAGGTTGCACACTTCTTTATTCACACAATTAGCGCATTGAACATTTTCGTATGTCAAAAAAGTTCGGTCCTTAAGAATGTTTATTGACGGTCATAGAAATGATGCTTATCGAACGAATATTGATTGAACTCAAAACAGCTTTGTAATAAAGTGCGTTTGCATAATGATCTTTGTCTAAAGATTTCGTATAAATCGCTCGAAATCTCCAGTTCCTACAATGTTGTAATAGTTTCAAAAGTATGCGCCATATGTACATGTCTTTTTTTCTTCATCAAATTAAAAACAAAAACATAAAAAACACAGACATCTCTTAAACAAAAATACTTAATAAAGTAGTTATTGGTAGTTGTACGTTAAACCCTTTCCACTTGCGGATAAATTAGTTTTGAAACATTGTGAACAATGAAGAAATTGCGCATAATGAAAAACAATGTGTCTCATTTGAGAGAGATAAACGCAATTGTAATAAGGGAAAACATGATAAAGGTAAATTAATCTGATGATTCATTTTTTCAGTTCTAAATTCTCTTTTTGTGAACCTTTCACTCGGGGCAAAAAGAGATGTTATCATTTATACGAGATGTGATTGTTGAGAAACAATATCTTGCCTTATGTCTACGACTTAATTTGACAAACAGCGGGATACTGTCATTTGATCAAATCAAAAACTATGTCCTCCCACGAAATCGTATATTTGAAAGAATAAAAGGATGGGCGATAGAAAAATAAGAAAAGCGTTTCTCTCTCACTCTCTTTATCTGTTTGTCCCACCCTCTCTCTCTCTCTCTCTCTCTCTCTCTCTCTCTCTCTCTCTCTCTCTCTCTCTCTCTCTCTCTCTCTCTCTCTCTCTCTCTCTCTCTCTCTCTCTCCTCTCTCTCTCTCTCTCTCTCTCTCTCTCTCTTCTTCTCTCTCTCTCTCTCTCTCTCTCTCTCTCTCTTCTCTCTCTCTCTCTCTCTCTCTCTCTCTCTCTCTCTCTCTCTCTCTCTCTCTCTCTCTCTCTCTCTCTCTCTCTCTCTCTCTCTCTCTCTCTCTCTCTCTCTCTCTCGCTATAACTGGTCCTTTTTAAAGCGGTGTAAAAACACCATCCAAACAAACATGGAGTGTAGAACAACACATATGAGCCGCCTCACGAGAAAACCAACATTGTGGACTCTGCGTAAAGTAGCGACCCGGATTAGCCCGAGCATGCCGCGCATGGCTTACCCGTAGAGACACGTTTCGTTTTTGTGGATTTTCTGGTTTCAGGATTCATTACTTTACCTCTATCCCCCTGAGACGGAATGTGTCGTCCCGAATCAGACTGATCTGGGTCGATACATTACGCAGATGCCATAATGTTGGTTTTCATACGAAACAGCTCATATACAGTCCAACCTGTGTTAAAAGACGACCCATTGGTCTCTGTTTACAGATGGTCTTTAATTGCAGGGTCGTTAATGCAGAAAATGAACCACTGGGCAATTAAAAGTGTGGTTGCCTAAGACAGAGAATGCTTTGAAAATGTGGTCTTAGCACAGGTTTGAGTGTAATTGGCAATTGACAAAATGGCCAACTATCAACCGGTAACCTGTTTTGATTTTTTAAGTAATCGTATGCTTTAAAAATATATTACGCCGAAAATATTTGATATAGAAAATTTAAAGCTAACTTTTGATACAGAATTGATAACATTGTTATCAAAATTAGTACTTGCTCATGTTGAGCAGTTTTTCTGTCATCAACATCGTGTTCAGATAATGTCGTCTGCTGCCCTGTTGTCAAATATCGTGTGTATCAGATAAATTGTAAGCCTTTTCCTATATACAATAAAGTTGCAGCAGACGACTTTGAAAACGTATTTGGCTAAACTATGATAACATCTCTGTAATGAAATTATAATGATTGAATTGAGTAGAAAACTTTGTAACAAACGGAGAAATTTCTCATTATGAGCAATGTTTTCAAACGTCGTCCGCCATCTCGACGAGTCATCAAAATGCGTGAGAGAAATTGTTAAACACTCATGTTTAGCTCGGGGGACAGGATATTTCAAGTTCTTTGAACTGTTTGAAGAGTAAATAACGAAACAATCGTCAAGGATATCCTCAGTTTTACGACATACCTAATGCATTTCGAGGCATTGTTGAACATCAACCCAGTATTTACTTTGCTACGCGAAACAATTATTAAAGATGTTATCAAATCGCGGGCAAGCGATTGCTTTCATCTAATAGACCGGAATATCCTTCTCCGTAAAAGTTCAAAGGTACTCTATTTGGCAAATCTGTTGCTGATCAATCTGAACCGAAATCTACATGTAAGTCAAACCGCAAAGAAAACTAAACATTTAATTGGTGATGTACATGCTTTGTCTTACAATACCCTTTTATGCAAATTGATACGGAACATGGTTAACATTACATTTCTCAATTATTGACTATATGGTTTATATTGTTTTCGCTGTGTGCAATACCTTTTAATCCCCAACGAGGAAAAGTGTTGAAGTGTCCTTCCAGTTTATTTGACAGACGGAGCGGAACTACTTTTTTGTTCTGCCATACTTTGGAGCCTTTTAATGGAGCCGAATACCACTTTATTTAGATATGAGGTATTGTTACACAGTTGATGTACCTTCCGGCAGGATGACAGATTTGGATCAATTTTTCTCACAACAAAAATAGAAATAATACAAATACCCGTCTAAATAGGAGAATATGATATTAGTTTATTTAATTACATTATAAATGAAACACTACCCCGTCCATATTTCTCGTCGCCAGAGGTCGTCTCGATTTAGACGAGATTTGAATGACGTGAGCCTGCGCAGACCAAAAGGGGTTCAAAATTGTGTCAAACGAAACAAAAATAACTGTTGTCCTTTTGTCATCGTTAAGAATCTCAAATGAACCGCGATTTTGAGGATCAGCTCTTCAAACTGTTATTATAATGATTTGATAACTGAAACCCACACGCATTTCTAACTTAATCGTGAAAAATACAATGTGTAAGTGTGTTCTTCTTTCAAACTATATAGAATGTATGTGAGCGCGAAAGCGTAGCAGAATACGAAATTAATGTATGCGAATTGTTAATACTTCTACATGAAGCTTAAAACTGCGCGTATTTTTTCATATTTTAGTTGTTGATGTATCGATTGCTATGTGTTTTACGCCGCATTCAAAACATGTTCCAGTTATATCACGGCGTTTCCTAGGTAAGATTCCAGTACTATTGGTCCATTCATCTGACACAAGACATTCAGTCATAATGCTAGCGCCGCAACCCGGCCGGGGATTGAACCCGCGACCCCCTTGCACTTTGAGGCGGACGCTCTAGCACCACCGATGTGGTTGTTTTAGTTGTGCGATACTGGTAAAGATAGAAACAGATAATTAGGCAATGTTGTTTGATTAATTGACAACGGTTTCTTTTCGACAGTGAAAGTTTTGCCATTAAGCTATCAAAGCCGTTCATAGTGAACATTAACACGGACAAATATCAGGCGAAAAGGGGGTATTTTCTGTCTCCAGTTTGTTTACTTTAAAAACAGAAAAGAATTTTAATTTTTCAACTAAGGCATTTGTAGCTAATGGTTTATATTCATACCTCATAACTTGCAGAAATGGGTATGTTAGCTTAGACTAATGCGGAAAGAAAAAAATAACTTAAAAGAATTGAAGTATGTCTAAGGCCATTGTAAAAATAAATAACAATGAACATTTCAATACATTGTTTACAAGTTCGAACTTACGGCACAATTAAAGGTCATTAACAAAAAGTTCACTTAGAAAGGTTTCTCTCACTCCTCTTTCACTGCCGAATTTCACAAAGTCGACTCGTTCCATGTTTAAAATTGGACCTCTCATTTTTTCGGTCCGACAGGAAATTTGGTAAAATTTGATATCTAAGTGGAAAGCATTGCAGATTTCAGGAGAGACCGTCTCGTTATGAGGTGACTGATTGTTGACAGGTTGTAAGCCAAAGGCCTTGATCCATTTAAAGCACTTTCTTCCTCGACCTCAACCGTTTTACTCTGTCTCAAAAGATAGTTCGAACCCCAGCTCGATCAACATTCTGTCAGATGGTTGGCAAATGTCAGGGCTAACAGTATCTGTGGAAAAGCGGTCTGTTGCTTGGAAGAACAGTATTCTCAAAATTCAGATTTTTATCATTCTCTTTATCTCAGACATTTTCGGTTTGAAAATGTCTAAAATAACGTATGAAATCGATTGGTTTCAAATGTCACCGGATACCCTGTCACTATTAATTCATTAATTTCTTAATACCTGTTTTATATTACCAAATATATAAGTCAGGCAATACAAACTATTTTTCTATACCAACAATTACACATGAAAATCAGTTTCATAAATTCCTCTACATCAATTTGTTAAATGATAAAAAATAACAATTAGAGACATAAGTAGGTAATTTCGTTTAAAATGAAAAGACATTTTGTCATGAGGCCATTAATGATTTAATGGGGGGTGGGTGAGGGGCGGATACACAATTATAAAATGAGCCACACGCTTGGAAAATCCAACCTTAGGTTATTTTCTACCATTGTGGAACCAGACCAACCACAGCAACCGCATATATAGATTGTTCTCACTCTGCACTATTCCGGCAACTTTTGACAAACACTGTCTTTTTAGATCTCATTGCAGACGTTTTTCTTCACTTGTAAATGCTAATGTTTGTTTTGCTGGAGCACTGTCCAAATATACCTGCACATTGAATAAGAGGCCTATAAGGTGCCACATCTTTAAATCGGCGTTACTTTGCGAAACCCCACATTAACGTAATGATTACACGTGCGGAAAACTGATCTGCCTGCATCACGGAGATTTCCCTTTATTGCTCACCTGAATTATATAGCTATGGTATAGTATGTTAACTCTTTCAGCGCCGAATTGTTTAAAGTAGACTATCCATGTTCAAAATCGGGCGTCTCCATTTCTCATGTAATACACGTTTTGGACTATTTCGATAACTAAAAGGCAAACAATGCGGATTTCAGGTGAGACAGCTCGTTACGAGCCGACTCACCTGAATCTGTATTGTTTGCAAAAGCTTCAATATTGGCTTTGGCGCTGAAAGAGTTAACTCAAATTCAAAACTAGTCCGACCTTTGTGTCCGTGTGTTAAGACCGATACACTTGCCTTTAGCTGTTTCTGGTGAAGCGAGCCAACTCATCATTCGTGTGAAATCATTTCAAACTTAGACCATTTGTTTCAGAGAGAATATTGATAAATACTGTCATTTGTAGTGTATATAGTTGCACCGACTGAGTTTCTGATATTCACAGCGCGTTTTAACCAATCAACTTGCATTTTTTTTCCCTTGAAAATGTTTATCCTATGGCCATCATACTAAATTGTTCTAAATTCGGACTAATTGTTTTCCGTTAAGAAGATTATCAATATTTCACCATACATCAATAGTATTGAAATGTCATAACATATAATGGCTCTGTTGTTTTGCCACCCCGTTCGATTGTTAGAGTGCCGCCTAGGAATCCTCCACGCGAAGAAATATTTCAAAATTAGGCATATAGTGTCCATAGTAAGAGATTATCAACGATTTGCGTGTGGTTATATTTAGTTTGAACTGTCACAGTCTATGGCTTTTGATGTTTTGGCCAATAACCTTCACTTTAGCTTCAATTCAAGAGTATTTGTAATTGTTGCCTTAACAATATACCTGGATATTTATAAACAACGGAGTTGAATTGCTAAAGCCCATAATCGAATTACGACTTTGGCCAACCAATTTGGATAAAACCCTGTCTCACATACAACAAACACGCCTTTGACACATTCAGGCAAATATAGGGATGCATGTATATCTATTAAAAGGTATACAAAATGAGAATATTATTGCAAAAAATTTGAAATTGTCATTTTGCCACAATCGTCTGTGGCAGAAAAGTCAAAATACGTTTATATAAGGGAAAGGCTTAACTTATAAAGCATAACTTTTAAAGGCAATTTTTGTTCGGTTGTCATTGCAAACAGATGTCTGTCATGGATTTAATTATCTTAGCTATTTGTAGATGGATGGCCAGACTGAAAACAGTCCTGAACAATTTGAATGAAACTTGATAAGTAGTTTAGAGGAGATTTCTATTTAAGACATCATTGATGACGAACGGGCCCTATTTTCCTCAGAAAAAGAGTGGTTATATGCATTTTATTGTCTATTTCACAGATGCTAACGGCAGCGTAAAAGAGCTTGTGTTTCCAAAGGCGCTAGATCTTGACAGACCAAAGCGGGCACGAACTACTTTTAATCCCGAACAGTTGTTCCAACTTGAACGAGAGTTCCAAAGGAATCAGTACCTTGTGGGTAAGAACGAACCGATCTTGCGAAGAGACTTCGACTGTCTGAAACTCAGGTGGTAACCCGCTATGTAGGGTTTTACCCCTTTCCCACTTATAGACGCTTTCTGACGCCTCTGAAGCAGACGACTTTTGAAAACATTGTAGCCAAAGGTGAAATTACTCATGATGAGCAATTTCACCTTTGGCCACAATGTTTTCAACTTTATTTAAAAATAAAGCTATCTTTATGGAGATTTTTTCAGGTTTTCAAATGCATCTGCTGCAAATTGTCTTTAGGTGGGAAAGGGTTAAACATGCATTCCCATTGTTAAAACACGTTGTGAATAGTTTGTTTAACTCTTTCACAAAGTAATTCCATGCTGAAAATTGGACCAGTCCATTTTCGTCCAGCAGTAAATTTGGTAAATATAATGTCTGACCGGCATACAATGCAGATATCAGGAGATACAGCTCGTATAAAAAAAATATAACAATGTAAATTTCAATAAATTGTTTTAAGTTCGCATTTGAGAGGCTTTAATTCTTTCACTGTTGAATTCAAAAAGTCGACTCATTCAACGTTAAAATTGGACCACTCCATTTTCGTCCAACAGGAAATTTGGTGAAATTTAATGTCTAAGTGGCAAACAATGCAGGTTTCAGGAGAGACAACCCGTCTCACTTGAATCTACATGTTTGCAAAATCCTTTAACTGCCTTTGGCAGCGCAATAATTAAACACGTGTGAATATTATGTTTAATCCTTTCCCCTGATACAGACCTTATTGAAATAATTTTGTAACGGAGATTGTTTTAAAAAACTTTGTGGAAAAGAACAAAATACTCCCTTTTCTCAACTTATCAAAATATTAATAATTTCTTATTACAATTTTTCTCATGTTGTTTAAAAGCAGACATCTCCAAAATCATAATATCAGGCACCAATTTAACCAAGGATACAGCGTAGAATAATACTTAACAAACTTAACAGCGTATTTCATAATTTTCCTTTCTAATAAGAATATATAAATATTTCATTTCTTGACAAGTTGTGTTGGTCAGTAACTATAATCATTTAAGTTTGCAAATTAAATTGAGTCGAGTTGTTAAGCCTTTCCCTCATACGACAATTATGCAGCAGGTGACTTTGAACATATTTTGTCAAAAATTAGAAAATCTCTATAATTGAACGGATAACCTATGACTTAAGTGGGAAAACATTGTGGCAAAAGGAGAAATTGCTGGTTTTGAGCAATTTCTTCTTTTGTCACTATGTTTTCAAAAAAATCCGTCTCAGGATGCAGAGGCGTCATAAAGCGTCTATATGAGAAAAAGGGTTAATTAAACACCCTTTTAAGTATTACTTAGCGCTAAGTTCGATTGATGGAATTTGAGTCAGGTAAACTTTTAAATATAGGGGGCCGTATTGCGGATATTTTAAGACGATCAACGAGATGGATTGATTGTTTCAAAAATTGTCAGTTATATCACGGCGTTTCCTGTGTATGTAACCAGTACTACTGGTCCATTCATCCCGACACCAGCCAGTCAGTCGTATGCTAACCACCCGCAACCAGGGAGGGCAGCCATTACTACCATTTTTATAGTTTTTGGTGTAACCCTAAATCTGTTTCTCGGACTAAATTACATGTAGATGAACAGTAAAGTTTCTGGCGAGCCTGTGCGGTTGCAACTTCATTGTACGCAGATCATGTGATTAAACCTCAAATCGAGGCTGATGCATAATAGTTATGTCGCACACGCATGGACATCGAAGATTTTGCGAGACTGGCCCCTTCAAAACATTGCATGAAATACACACACATTTCTCTTTTTCGGTCACAGGTCAAAGTCTGGTTCAAAATCGACGCACCAAATATAAACGAGACAGGATGAAAGACGCAGAGGTGAGAGATACGAAGTCGGAAAGTGTCGCGGCGTGCAACATTCTGCGTCTGCTCCAGCATCAGGAACGAACTACATCCCCAGTGTGCACCAGTACACAGTGTACTTCCGGTGTATCATCCATATTCTTACGCGGGATATCATCCCACGTGATGATTGGTGTTTGGGTGTGTGTGTGTGTGTGTGGGGGGGGGGGGGGGGGGGGGGGGGGGGGGGGGGGGGGGGGGGTTAAAACTGTGTCCGTTTGTTTTGTATATTTGCTGTGAATTTAATTTATTATATAGAAGAAACATGTTTTCTTATATTGAAATGGCACCCTTTAGGAGACAGTAAGTAAATCGACTTAAGGAACAAAATATTGTTTCAAATAGGTTTTGCTAATTATATTGCGAACTGTGTTTTATAAACAGACCCATGGGTTATCGGCGTGTAAGACATTCAACAACGCAATTCAAGACTTGCTGCTACATTGTGCAGTAAATAAAAGTACAAACATGTATTTTAGAATTTTGAGAATGTGAATACAAAATGGTTAATACTACTTTTACGGGGACGTCATTGTCGGAAATGCGCGCACTGACTATTTTATTTGAATGTGAATACAAAATGGTTAATGTTACCTATACGCCAGTGACGTCATTGTCGGAAATGGCGCACTGACTATTTTATTTGAATGTGAATACAAAATGGTTAATATAGTTTTAACAACGAGAATGGTCTCGATTTAAAGGGTGGTATTATGGGGTTTTGCGAACAATGTCAAAGTCGTTTAGTTTTTAATATTTGTTTGTCTGTGACAAAAACAAAATAAGAATTTGGAACGTATTTTGTCTATGAATGGAAACTCCCTTTTACCTCTGGTTTAAGGGACCTGCGGGACTAGTACAACGACCGGTGTATTATAATGTAGTGTGTACAGTAGAATCAGAGTAATTACATTTATGTTAAAGTAGTGAAAGTTGTCTTATTTAATCATCTAAGAGTATTGACCCTTCTGAGAAAGGGCATTCCTACATACTACAAAACTGCAGCCGACGTTAAGTTAAAAATATAAAAAAATAATCAGTAATTTGAACTCTAACTTACCTTCCGAACTACTTTTTAGCCTACTGATGTAAGTAAATGACATTAATCACTGATTAGCGGAAAGAATTTCCGATAAGTCTGGATCAACGAAGAAATACTTGGATTGCAGCCCTCCATGTTACAACTTATCTATTGCCGATTGACAATGTAATACAATCAGCAGTTTTCAAGACGCATCTTTATGAGGGTTATGTTTAACCCTTTCCCTCATCCAACAATTCTGCAGCAGACGACTTTGGACATATTTTTTCAAAAAATAGAAATCTCTATAATTGAATGGATAACCTATGACTTAAATGGGAAAACATTGTGCAAAAGGAGAAATTGCTCGTTTGAGCAATTTCTCTTTTGTCACTATGTTTTCAAAAATCCGTCTTCTGCAGAGGCCTCAGAAAGCGTCTATATGAGGGAAAGGGTTAAGACTATAAAGAAATAATGTGTTAAAAAGATCATAACTTTATTTTCATATAAAAAATATACATATGTTACACCCAATATATTTGACAATCCACACTATAAGCATTTTGATT